>CAJHQP010002542.1:0-83895 GCA_905132765.1 Moricandia arvensis
CAATAAGTGCAAATGCTGCAGTAACCTCATAATCATCAAACCTTGAAGGTGGAACAATCTGTCTACGAGGTCTATCTCTGGCTAGCCTATAACTCCCTTGATCTTCTTCATGTTCTGACTCTGATTCTGAATCCTCTGAGCTTTCTTCAGTCTGAACATTTTCTCCACCTGAAACCTCAACCATACCAGCATTTGATGAAGTCTGATTTGTCTGAACCACCGTTTCATGTTGAACAATAACAGGATCTACTGCAACATCCCCTGCAACAGCTTCTTTCTTCAGATCCTTAAACACAACATCCTCAGTAAACAACACGTTCCTACTGACAGCAAACCTCTCTTCATCCAACAACCACACTTTGTACCCTTTTGTACCAGCAGGATATCCAGTGAATACACCCTTGATCGCCCTTGGCTTTAACTTGCCTTGATCCTTGTGTATATAGACCACTGATCCAAATCTTCTTAGGTGATTATAACCTGGTTTTCTTCCCAACCACAACTCTTCTGGTATTGCATTATCAATCGCAGAGGCAGGACTTCTGTTGATCAAGTAAACAGCTGTAGACACAGCTTCTTCCCAGAACTCTTCTCTTAGTCCTGATTCATCAAGTAAACACCTTACTTTCTCCATGATTGTTCTATTCATGCGCTCAGCAACGCCATTCTGCTGTGGCGTATATGCACACGTCCTGTGCCTTTAGATGCCTTCACTCTTACAGAACCCATCAAACTCCAAGTTACAAAACTCCAAACCGTTATCCGTTCTGAGACAGCCAACCTTCTTGTTGATTTGATTTTCAACAAGCTTCTTCCACTCTCTGAACTTACTGAATGCTTCACTCTTATTCATCAAGAAAAATACCCATACTTTTCTGGTAAAGTCGTCAATGATTGACAGGAAATACTTCTTTTGTGACAGACTTGAAGTTTGATTTGTGGAACCCCACAAATCAGCATGAACATATCGCAACGCTACACCTGAATCATGCCTTCCTGAATGAAAGCTCAACTTCTTATGCTTTCCCATGACACAACTTTCACAAAAATCCAGAACTCCAATTCTTCTTTTATCCAGGATTCCTCTCTTAGCAAGTATATGTAAACTCTTGATACTGAGATGACCAAGTCGTTTGTGCCAAAGACTGGTTTCATCCTTAGACAGTGACAGAGTTTTCTTCTGCACACTACTATTCACTTGCCCTGCAACAGTCTCACCATCGAGCAAGTAGAGTGAGCCACTCAAAGTACCCTGAAGCGCCAACTTTCCATTTTTGTAGAATCTGGTCTTCCCTTCTCCACCTGAGTGTCTAAAACCAAGCATATCCAGAGTACCAGTGGAGATCAAGTTTCTTCTTAGCTTTGGAATATACCTCACATTTGTGAGCACCTTAACAGTTCCTCCATAGGTCTTCACATTAATCGTCCCTATCCCCTGAACCGCTACAGCATTGTCATCTCCCAACAACACTTGTCCAGTATTAAGCTCCTGAAACTGATCAAACCAATCTCTTCTTGATGTCATGTGGTAGGAACAACCTGAATCGAGAATCCATTCATCCCTATGCCGATTGTCAGACACAGACAAGGCATCATCTTTTGGATCCACTACAACAGCAGCCTCTGCAGATTCATCATCACCATACTTCTTCTTACGAGCATAGCAATCCTTCTTCACATGCCCTTCTTTCTTACAGTACCAGCACGTGAGTCTAGAACCTGAGCCAGACCTCGATCTTCCTTTTCCCTTCCTACCACTGCAACTCGACATCTCTCTCTTATCAGGCCTGCCACGAACAAAATAACCATAACCTTCATCTTTTCTCTGCGAAGAACCAGACTCTTTAATCTCTAGCTCCTTTGACCTTGCAGCGCTCGTGACTTCCTCAAGGGATAATGTTTCCCTCCCATACTTGAGTGTTTCCTTCAAGTAATTGTACTGACTTGGAAGTGATTCCATCAAGAGAATAGCCTGAACTTCCTCAGATACCTGCACATTCTCATTTGAAAGATTTGAAACTATCTTCAAGAAATCATCAATATTTTCATCAATTGATTGAGACTCTTTCATCTTGAATGTATAGAATTTATGTTGCAAGTGTATCCTGTTCGGTAAAGACTTAGAGAGATACAACCTTTCCAATGTTGACCAAGTCGATGCAGCGTCCGTACACGCCTCGATCTTCCTCAATACATGATCACCAACATTCAGGATGATAAGATTCATCGCCTTCTCAGACCTCCCTAACCTCTCCGACTCTTCCCTCTGCAACCTTTCCTTGAACACATCTTCATCCTCGTATTTCTTCATCACAGACTTTGGAATTGATGTTTGCTCCATCAACACATCCTTCAACCCCAACACTGAAAGATGAGCAAGCATACGCTTCTTCCACAAAGAGAAATCCCCTTTGCCATCGAACCTCTCAACCTCGATCCTTGCGTTCGCCATTGATTCAATACCTCAAACTCAGCAACCTTGAATCAACAACCTTGAGCTCTGATACAACTTGTTATTGTTCAAGCGCGTTTCTGTCGTTAAACACAAACACGAAATCTCTTGTTTTGTTCAACCGCGGAATTTAATGTTGCACAGATCACGACCTCACACTCGGGAACTACGAATTTTGCAAGGAATCAAACGAGAACGAAAGTAAGAACAGGAGCACACACAGAGAATAATTGATTACCCAGAGTTTACCGATGTGGCTACGTCTCTGGGGCCTGGCAAGGCAAATTACTAACTCTTCCAAGATCACAAGATGGTTGAGACCTAAAGTTGTAACCCTAATACAATCTCCTTAGCCGTCACGTTAACTCAACGTTGGCTCTCCATACTCTCTTTTTTAGGTTTTAACCCTAATAACACACGAGCCTTGCTTTTATAATTAAGCAAGGTTAGTTACAACTGATAACCGGTTTTATTAACCGTAAACCATTGAGTTATAATAGCCTAGACATTAAACCAATGTCCTATAACCCAATTTTCAATCTCAACTTGGTTTAAGCTCCAATATTGCTGATTCTTCATCACCAAGATAACACTTACTACCGATCTAACACAGATGATGTATCAACAAGCTGATTCTACAAAGAAGAACTGGAGAACACTTCAGTGTCTCAAGTTAGAATCCGACAAAACTCGATGTGAAATTCATGGTGATGCTCAAGCAAAGTTTAAAAAATATCACAAGCTTTGTTTGGTGGCTTAGGGATTCGATCCTACCCATCAGAATCCGGCGGGTATTAAGGTCACTCTTCCAAAGATACAGCAGCAGGTGGAGAAGATTTAAGGGAAAGTGAATGATGATGACACTGTTAATTTTTATTTTGATACAGAGCATAACCTGGTCATGGTCTTAGAGAAGGCTCCATACACATAGATAGAATGGGTGAATCTTCTGGAACAGCTATAGAACAGAAGATTGACTCCCTTGTAACTGGTGTTCAGAGATTAAGTCTACCTCAATAGGAACCAACAGAGGAGAAGCATCTCAAATTCAACAACAAAATCTAGATGTCAGCATGGGATATCAAGCTACGAAGAGGAAGGCTCCCGTAGACACAGACATGGAAGAATCTACTTCTGAAAAAAAATATTGAGACAGAACAACAAAATGAAGTCGATCAAGGTTTGGTGGTTCTCCTCAAACCACCACAACAACCATGAGGTTTTTGCATTGGAACTGTCAGGGATTAGGAATCACTTTAGCAGTTCCTCATCTTAAGGATATCAGGCGTATCCATAAGCCTGATATCATGCTTCTGGTGGAAACTAAAAATGTGAATAATATAGTTCAAGGTTTAGAATATCCTCACACTTTTGTGGTATCTGTGACAGCGTGTGATTTAAGGTTTATGTTCTTAATAATGCAATTTTCAAATTAACTTACGAACTACTCTTTTCAGTCAAATTGCAGTATTTATGGATCGAATTCACTGAAAACGAGGACACATAATAGATTTCTATAACTCTAATGGTTAAACTATGCAAGCTATAAATAGTTGTTTTGATTGTAAGTCTATAAGAAATAGGAAATTATATAAAATACTAAAGCAAATGCAAATATGGAAAAGCGATAGATCTAGGGTTTCAGGCAAGTGAATTATAATGGATAGGATGTAGGGAATTATTAATATGTGAGAACAATAAATGTTAACTAGTCTGACCCCCTCTTATCCCAACTCTCGTATCCAGACAGAGAAGTGCCCCGTCGATCGACGAATAAGGCTTGATGTCGATCGACCGCTAATCAGATAGGAAGTTCGTCCACTATTCTAATTAGATCAGCTCTCGCATGCATCTAATAACCTAGCTCAATGAAATCAATTATGGCACAGAACCTACTATCGTTTGTCCATGTCCTAAGTTTAGGTTCCTATTTAGCTACTCTAGAATGCAAGCATTAAACACAATTCCAAAGATTGATACTACTTCATCCTAGTAATCCTATTTTGGAACTAATTCATCAGTACCATTATGAACCCTAAATTAACAAGTGAATTACTCAAACATGATCAAAGAAAACATGATGAGTTGAATAATATAATGCATAGAATAATAAATGGGGTTCAAATACAGATCTATGAAGGAGTTCAGATCTTCTCCCCTAAACTATTGAAAAGCTCAATGCAAGAAAACTAAAAGCTGTAAAATAAAACGTCGTGTTCAGCCTAAGCAATGGGGGAACCCATATAAACTATGTCAAAACTCGTCCAGATGCATTCTCGTAATTCGTCTTGACTTGGGCTTGAAGTCGGAAATACTGTGAGTGGGCCGTCGATCGACAACAAGGATGCTCCGTCGATCGATGGGCACGCTTGACGTCGACTCGTATTTAGCTGAATATGAGCAGCTACTGGATATTTCTTCTGAATACTCTAGAAAGTTCCATGATCTCCATAATGCTCCACAACGTAGGTGGATTTGTAAAGGCTCTGAAACACAGTCCAAACACACATAATAAACTCAAAATAGGGTCCAAATGATGGTCTAAAACTGGTAAATAACAAAGTATATCAACTCCCCCAAACTTAACGTTTTACTTGTTCTCAAGCAAAACAAAGGTAGCCTGTGAAAGAGGTTTGAAAAGTGGGGACTCACATAATGTATAAGTATAACTATCACCCCTACTATATTGCAACCACATCAAATAATGCTAATCAAAGAGAAACTCTATATGTCATATCCTAGTATAGAAACCAAATACATTCTGTCAGCAACTCAACAAATACTAATTTGACTTACCCCTCTACTGATCTCATTTCTTTGCATAAAAATAAAGTGCAGGCTTTACCTTGGGAGTATCGATCAAAAGACACGTGGACTCAACTCTTGCAAATTTGCATACACGGGTATAAAGTCTTTCATGATCCCTTTCCTCCCTCTTTTCTCTCTTCTATGAATCTTTTAGATCTCAAACTCAATGGACAATAATGTTAATTTACTCCATCTTGCCATCTTATTTTTGATTTCTTCTTTCTTTTTTTTTCTTTTTTTTTCTTTTGGGCAAAGTTGTAGGCGAATAGTGGGGTCATCGTAATGTACCTACCCCTCGCTTCCAACAATGTGTGATCATTCCTTTGAATTAGAATAGTGGGGTCATTGGTAATATACCTACCATTCTGAATCTCAAGAAATCAGCTCAGAATTTTCTTTTTATAGATGTTGAAGAGATAGAGAGAGAAAGAGAGAGAGAGAGAGAGAGAGAGAGAGAGAAGAGAATCATAAATACACAGACTAGTACCTTACAAACTTGTAGAATGAATCCGATCCGATGTATGCCAAGCCCTAAAGCAAGCAAATTTGTCAGTATTTGGTTGAAGATCAGCTTTGGTTCCTTCAAACTTTCATAGTAAGTGAGATTCAATGGCAGGATGACCACTTTAGCATCTCTAATAATCTATGCAGTCAACATGTCTAAGAGCGGTGTTATAGTGTGGTTAGTCAATAAATAAGGTCTGGTCATAATCCCCTTTTTGACTCAATAAAAACTTTTCAGAAAAATTAACAAATAAAAGCTCAAAATAAATAAAAGCATCAACAAACCTCCGCCAGACTTAAATAATATTGTCCCCAGTGTTATCCCGTCCGGTTTGATTAAGGGAAAACTAAATCATAAGTAAAAGGTAGAAAGAAACTCGAAGTTATCAAACTCCATAAGGAGTGTCGACCGATGGTGAGTGATGATTATCGACTGATGGTAAACCATCCAAACCGTCGACCGATGGTGAAGTTGATGTCGACCAATGGTGGTTTCGAACATTTCTACTCCTTCTTTGAAAACCTAAAGTAATTAAATAAAAATTGTAATTAATAACTAAATAATGGAAAACCAAATTAAAACTTACTACACAGTGAGTTACCTCCCACTCAGCGCTTGGTTATAGTCTTAAGCTCGACGTTTGAAATTCTGGAATAGTAAGGTGGTTCATCGAACCAATGTGGAAAGCAGGTATCCACATAGTCTTTGTTCGTCTCAAACCATGCACTGATGAAGCTCCTATCAACTTCTTCTCCTTTGGTTCTCTGGTTGTCCATCCTTATCCGAGAAATCTCCATTGTACTCATCCTTTCCTGGACTGTTTGAATGCATCCCATACGCATGTTAAGCATGGCATCTGTGGGCTCTGAAATATAATCCAATCTCTGGTAGATAATATCCCTCATCAAGTCTTGAGAAAGGTAAACTCCATCAAGTTTGTCTTCCATTAAATTCTCTGTTACCAGCCTCTGCCTAAATGTTGTGTGATAACTATCGATCGATGGCCTAGTATTTATGTCAGTCGATGCTGAACTAACTGCTCCAATCGATTGTTGTTGTTGAATAATCTGATGAGTGTAGTCTATCTTCTGCTTCATCTCTTCCATGCACGTGGTTAACCAGCCAATATTGTTTTTGAAAGGGTGGTACAGGTCATCGAGCCTCTTGTAATAGTCATCCATAATCATTTCCTAGGCTCTGTAAACTCCTTGTACCATGTTGTCAACTTCTTGTCTGCTGTAAGTTGATGTGTCTGGTCTGGCTCTGCGAATGTTTTCTACATACTCTGGCAAACATAGATGAGTATATTCATGCATGTTGGCTCTCTCAAGAATCTCCATGATGTCCTCCTTAGACACATTGATGATTCTGCCATCCATGGCTCGTGCATTGCCATTCTCATATCTGTAAACTCCATACTCATCTCTCTTCTCCCAACGAAATTTTCTTCGGTTTTTGTTGTCAAAATCTTTGTATCCATAGTCGATGAGACCGTCGATCGATAGTAGAAGTGTCATTTCGATCGCTGCTGGATCTTTGGTCTCATTCAACCGGCTGAAGTCTCTAGACTTCCAGAACTCAAATGTATCCTGCTCAGCTGCTTCTTCTGGGTAAAGTTCTGTGTAATCTGGGTTGGTGTTCTCTGGTGCCATCTCACGGTATTGCTGTCCAATGTAGACTATGTCTTCTGGATTGTCTTCCTTGTTCTGATTTTTGGCATGAGTGTCGGTCGATTGTTGTATGTTGTGACAGTCGATCGATTATCGAAGTTAGGTATCAATCAATTTTGAAGGGTGGGTTCCGCGCAGTAATTGTATGTAGGTGTCGTCAACCGATGTCAAGGTTTTGGTATTGATCGATTCTGAAGGGTGGGTTCCGTGGAGTAACTGTATTTAGGTGTCATCGACAGATACCAAGTGTTGGGTATCGATCGATGCTACCTCCGCAGACTCCCCCTCTTGCTCGTAATTGTAGAAGCATGTAGTAATTAAACTTGGATCTATGCCCAATTCCATCAGAGTAGCCTTGTTCTTGACTTTAACAGGTTCATAAAGATTATTTAGATCAATTAAGGATAGCTATAACCTATTTGTCTTCAGGTCGCAAATAGCTCCCAATGTGGCCATGAATGCTCTTCCAAGGAGTAAGGAAGATTTCCAGTCAATCTTTATATGCATCACATGGAAGTCTACTGGGACTAAGGCGTTGCAAATCTGCATTGAGGCATCTCTTATTATCCCTCATGAATCCACCTTGGAGAAATTCACAAAAGTGAATGAATCACTGGAAGACTCCACTTTCAGGCTCAGCTTCTATGCCATAGCTATAGGCATGATGCTGACTGATGATCCAATATCGTAGAAGGCATTGGGATACTCGTGGACTTTCACAAAACATGGAACCACGAACTTTCCAGGGTCACTTTTCTTCTTGAGAGTGATCCTCTGCTTCAACTTCTCTATGAGGCCATTGAACATGCGCTCTATGTCCTCATTTGTCTCCTTGGATTCCATAAAAAATATCCACAATCTATATGTATAGAATGCTTCATCAAATTGAGTATCTAAAGAAATTTTAAAAACTTTTTTGGTAAAGCCATCCATCTCTTTGTCAGTTGCTTCTTGACATACCATGGATTTTACCACTTTTAAGCCATGGTAAATGTTCTTTTCAGAATCTCTAATATGGGTTTGGAGTATGTGTTAGAGTTTTTTAGGTTCAAGTACATTATGGAGAACTTTGATGATTCTGGAGCTTTTTGAGATGCAGAACGCACAGACGCGTTAGGTGTTTAGCTATATATGTAGACCTTACCACTGTTAGATTGAGACCATCGTTTGACACAAAATGGATATTTGAGTTAGATTTCCAGTGCCACCAGTTTGAGGGCAATCAGCATAGTGTAGCAGAAGTTATGCTTGTTTTACTGAAGAGTTATCAGTCTGCCACGCACGAGGAAGTTGTTGAGAAGATGAATGAGTGTCGATCGATGGCGAAGCCTTATTGTTGATCGATGATGATGCCATAACGCAGGCCAAGTATATTTCAATACCGAATTAAGCCTAGAAGCTACCAAAAATTACCAGAATACCCTTGGCCGACTAAAAACCATATTTATGTGTTTTCAAAGCCATTGTTGACGGATGCTTTCTACGTTTTATTTTATTCATTGTTATTAGTTAGGAGAGAAGAGAGGAAGTCCTTCAGATCCCTCTTGGAACTCCTTTGGTTTAAATATTTAGTCTATTGCAATTTCATTTACTCATCTATGGTTTTCTAGTGACAACTATCATGCTTGAATTGATCCACCTGTTAGGTTTAAAGTTCATAATGGTACTGATGAATTAATCCCAAAATAGAATTGCTAGGATGAATTAATATCAATCTTTGAAATTGTCTTTAATGCTTGTGTTCTAGAGTAGCTAACTAGAAACCTAAATTTAGGACATGGACAACTACGAGAGTATGTTTTGTGCCATAATTGATTCCATTGAGCTAGGTTGTTAGATACATGTGAGAGCTGGTCTAATTAGCTTAGCGGATGAACTTCATGTCTGATTAGTGTCGATCGTCACTCGGCCTTAGCCATCAATTGCCGATGTACTTCTCTGTTCGCATACGAAAGTTGGGACAAGAGGTGGTCAGACTAGTTAACATTTATTGTCCTCACATATTAATAATTCTCTGTATTCTATCCACTACAATTCACTTGCCTGAAACCCTAAGTCTAGCACCCATCCTCCCATCAAACAAAAAACTCCTTGATTTACTTGCTTTATTATTTATCACTCTATATATTATCTGACCTAGCGTAGTCTTAAACTCAAGTTTATTGTGTGAGATATCGAGTCTATGTGGATACGATCCTTAAGTACTGCAATTAATCTCTTATTTGAGAGAGTTACTCTTGGGATAATTTGAGCACATCAAATTTGGTGCCGTTGTCGGGGACTCTGACCACCAGTAGACTAGGTGTAGGATTTTGTCTAGGTTTTTATTTTTAGTTTTACTTACTCTACTCTTCTTTTCTTTTGTTTCAGGTACATATATCTTAGTACCAAGAAGCAATGAGAAGAGGATTTTTTGGCTCTACAAAGAAGGAGTCTACTGATTCACGCACGATCCATAAGTGTAAGATGGCAGTCGACAACCTCCAAACAGCGATCAATAGTGAAGAGAAACGAGTATCGATCGACACCAACACCTCGTCGTCGATCAATACCAACACTATGACGTCGATCGACATTAAGACCTCAGCATCGGTCGACGCCACTTGCGAGAAGACAGAGGAAATTGAAGTGCTTATACTTGAGTATGATAATAATGGGATTATGCGAGACGAAGAAGGTCGTGCCCGCAACAGCATAGGACAAATGATTCATACACATGAGATTGTAGTCTTTGATGAAATTTTTGTTGCTGGAGATGATGACTTTGGGTTGCACCCTATCTGGAATGATTGGTTAGGTCAACAATTTTTTCAAGGCCTTCTTCACGAGGATCCAAGAAAACAAATCGAAGTTTTATGGATAAAATCGTGGATACTGAGAAGTATAGGTACTCTGAATAATACTTACTCTACAAGATTTTCCCTCACACTCTCTATGGGAATGCATCTAGCGGGCTTGGTCAACTGCAGCCAGGATCTCTAACATGATGGGAGGATATTGAAAGAGCCTTCCTCTATAAATTTCTTGATGATGGTGAAGCAACTAAAGAAAGGAAGAATAATGAAAGGTGGGACCGGGTCATTAAAAATTGGCAGAAGAAGAGGGTGAACTGAACACTCATGACAAGAAGCATGATACACTAGAGACTGAGATAGAATCTATGATTAGATCTATGGTAGAGGATGATAGATAACATGGATTTGGAGAGGCGAGAAGAGCAGATGAAGCCGATATTAGTAATCCGACATCAGCATTGATCGACACTTAGACCTCAGCGTCGATCGACACCATGACCTCAACATCGATCAACACCAGCACCTCAACATCGATCGACACAGAATCCTATTGTTGATCGACATCTACCGAAACCCCTGAAAGATTGAGTTGTCCTCAGGACATTGCAGACTCAACACTGACGTTTGATCAGTCGATTGTAGATGATTTGTTGGAGCTAGAGGATGAGAAACAGCTTGAAAATTTGGGTTAGGACTTCGAGATGAATCTTGATGACGATCATCACATTTTGAGAAAAGATCTGGAGACTTCACCAAATTCTAACATCGATCGACGTCCGCCTAATGATATCGATCGACACCCACTGGATGCTATCGATCGACACCAACACCCGACATCGATCCACACCCACTGTTGGACGAGCTGCCAGGACACATGATTGAACCATGACCGATTGAGGAGAGAATGCATGTTTCCAACACCTCACACCTTACTATCCATGAACATCTGAGACCAACTATATACGCTGAAGAAATTGTTGGGTTTCACAAAAGAGTGAAAAGGATAAACGACCCTGTGAAGTTTGTGGTTCCCAGCACTGTTTTGAGGTTGAATTTCCTATTACACCAGATGGAAATGTGCATATGGATCCCTACATTGAGGTATTTGATGATACTCAACATACAGTTGTTTCTCAGAGAAGATTGAGGTATGAAGGTGAGGTTGACCAAAGACCATTGGTCGCAGCATCGATCGACACCACCTTTGGTGAATTGATTGACGCCACCATTGGAGCATCGATTGATAGCAACACTAGAGCGTCGATCGACACCCATTGCGTATCAGAGCATAATGAGTTTAAAGTGTGCCACCACAAGAGATCAGATAAGTCTGGGGAAAAGAAGATGAAGAATTGGAAGAAGAGAAAAAGACCAGCGGTCCACAGTTGTCATTGATTCCCCACTTCTCAGATGGTGTCAGGAAATACGGAGTGCGCAGCAGATGCTTCTCACAGCCATTTGCAATGCTTTGAGCACTCCATATTGTTGGATGATAGAAAGAGGAGAAGCGTCTATGGATGCTTTCACAAAAAGTGTGACAAAGTTGAAGATATTGGACAATAGGAATTGTTTTGGAGAAAGTTCTCAATCTCATTTGGACTAAACTAGAGTTCCAAAACGTCAAGCTAAAGACGATAACCAAGTGCTGAGTAGGAGGTAACCCACTGTTTAGTAAGTTTTAAATTTTGTTTTACTTTCATTTATTACTGATTTTTCGTTTTGCTTTATTTCAGGGCAAAAAAAAAGAGATCCGAGGAAGATAGTCTGCACATAGCATCGAAGGACACCTGATCAATGTCGGTCGCGGTCACCATCAGCAAGCAGGTATGTCGTTTTTCCTTATTAAATTTTTTCCTTATGATATATTTATCCTAACCAAACAAGGATGAGATAACACTGGGGATAATGTTTTTTAAGTTTGGGGAGGTTCGATGATGCTATTTATTTTTTGAGCTTTTATTTGCTATATCTATATAAGTTTTCAAAATTTTTATTAATTCAAGAAGGAAATCATGATCAGATTTATATTTTTATTTGTTCACTAACCACTCTATAGCACCATTCTTAGACTTGTTGTTTGCAGAGAGTACTAAAGATACCAAAGTGGATCATCATGGATCTATATCACAATTGCTTAGAAATTTTGAAAAACCCGAAGCTAACCTCCAACATAATACTGACTTATTTGCTTGCTTTGGGATTTGGCATACATTGGATCGGATTCCTTCTGCAGGTCTGGAAGGTAAAATTTTGTGTGCTTCTTATTCCATTTTTGACTCTCTTCGACATCTATAAAAAGAAAGAAAGAAAAGATTGAGATGATTTCTTGATATGCAGAGGGGTAGGTACACTATCGATGACCCCACTATTCTAATTCAAATGAATGATCACACATTGTTGGAAGCGAGGGGTATGTACATTGCCGATGACCCCACTATTCGCCTACACTTTATCAAAAAAAATCAAAAATAAGATAGCAAGATGGATTGTATCATCATCATTGTCCATTGAGTTTGAGATCTAAAAAGATTCAGAGAAGAGAGAAAAGAGAAAAGAGGGAAGAAGGGATCAGAAAAGAATACTACATGTGTGTTCAGGATACTTGTAGGGATAAGAGTCCATGTGTTCTTTGATTGGTACTCCCAATGTAAGGCATTTACTTTTATTTTATGCAAGAAATGAGGTTAGTAGAGGGGTGAGTTAGACTACTATTTGCTTAAGTTCATGGTAGAATAGATTTGGTTGTTATACTAGGATAAGGTATATAAAATTTCTCTAAGATTAACACTTATTTGATTTGGTTGCAATATAGTAGAGGTGATAAGGATAAATTAGAGATATTGTGAGTCCTTGTGTTTCCAAACCTTTTTCACATTGTGATATTCTTTGCTTGAGGAAAAGCAAAAGGATAAGTCTGTGGGAGTTGATATACCATGGATTTTACCACTTTTAGGCCATGTTATATGTGTTTTTCAGAACTTATAATATGGTTTTGGAGTATGTTTTAGAGTGTTTTCGGATTCAGGTACGTTCTGGAGAACTTTGTTGATTTTGGAGCTTTTTGAGATGCAGAACTGCACAGACGTGTCAGATGTTTAGCTATGAATGAAGACCTTTCCACCTTTATATTAAGCCCATATTTTGACCCAATATATATATTTGAGTTAGATTTTCAGTGCCACTGGTTTTCGGTCAATAAACATCATGTAGCAGAAGTTGTGATTGTTTTAATGAAGAGTGGTCAGTCTGCCTCGCGAGAGGAAGTTGTTGAAAAGATGAATGAGTGTCGATCGATGGCGCAGCCTTAAGATTAGTTTTCCAGAAACCCATCATTAAACAAAACAGATATGTTTGTTGAGGATGGCAGTGTTGTATTTTGTTAAACATATATATATGGTAATCCGGAATTGAAGTACAGAAAGGTACTATGGGGGCATCTTATTTCTGATGCAGCTGCAGGTTTGTACCACCACAGGCCTAGACTAGTGATGGGAGGACAATTGTGAAAAGACTGGAGGAATCAGAAGATCAGAAGCATCCTTCTCTCTTTTCAGGTCTATGATTTCTATCTCAGGCTTACATGATTTAAAATCTACAGGCATGTACTTTACTTGGAGTGGAAAAATATCACATTATCACATTATCACATCAAGTCTAGAATAGATAGAACTATGGCTACTTGTGATGGGTTAGACTTGTACCCCTCTGCACATGTCAAATTACTTCCCTGGATAGGCTCATACCATAGACCGCTATTAGTAGATACCGATAGTATCAAATTTCATAAGCAAAAGAGTTTCAAGTATGATATTAGATGGGGTTTTGATCCGCATGTAAAGAGAATTATAAGAGAAGTTGGGGGAAACATAGTGTTCAAATATTCCTCCAGAGTATTCTACATAATGATAGAGAGATGTAGAGGAGCTCTCTCTAAATGGAAGAGTCAGAACCAAGTTAACACGGAGAAACACATAAATCAGCTAAAAGATCATATTCAGCGTTTATATCAAGATACATGTATGGATTATGGTCTGTTAAATGCACTAAAAGCTGAACTATCATTTCAATACATATTGGAGGAGGAATATTGGCGTATCAAGAGAAGGATCCAGTGGTTGAAGGCTGGATACAAAATACTAGATTTTTTCATTCCAAAACAAAATAGAGGATGCGGCCTTTGCTATTCATCCAGACAAAGCACTTGGTCCGAATGAGATGAACTCAGGTTTCTTTCATCATCATTGGGACACCATTAAGGAGAGCGTGTTACCTTAACTACTTAGGTCTAAAAATAAACCATACACATATTTGTCTCATACCGAAAATAGACTCCCATTCTACCATGAAATCGTATAGACCCATAAGTCTCTCTAATGTAGCCTATAAAATTATCTCTAAAATTTTGGCAGAGACTTGAACATTGGCTTCATAGAATCATATCGGAAAACCAGTCTGCTTGTATTCCCAATAGGTTGTTCACTGATAATGTGCTAATAACACATGAGCTTATTCATTCAATTCATACAAAACCTCAAAACCAAGTTCATTTCTCTTAAATTAGATATATCTAAGGCTTTTCACAAGATAGAATGGCTTTTCACAAGATAGAATGGGCTTTCCTGATTTTTATAATGAGGCAAATGGGTTTTAATGATGTTTGGTGTCAGTGGATATTAATCTGTATGTCCACAGTATCATACGTTGTTCTCATTACTGGTGATCCTATTGAAGCTATTCATCCTTAGAGAGGAATCCGTCAAGAGGATCCCATTTCACCATATCTTTATCTTATCTATTCACAGAAGCTTTTTTCTCAGCTAATAAAACAGGTTATACGTAAACAGGAACTCCATGGCTATAAGGCATATAGAGGTGGGCCAGCTATCTCGCACTTATTTTTTACAGATGATTCACTACTGTTTTTTAAAGCTACACCGGAAGAATGTGAAGAAATGATGCGAATCTTGCAGATATACCAAAGAGCACCGGGACAGGAAGTGAATCCCACAAAATCAGCTATAACTTTTTCCAAAGGTATTACTCAATCTGATCAGCAAACTCTTATGAATATTACAGGTATTACTAAGATTGGTGGTTTTGGTAAATACTTTGGACTGCCTGAGAGAATAAGAAGGAAGAGAAATGATGCCTTTGAGTATATTAAATAGAGAATCGGTCACAAGATTGATAGCTGGTATAATATATTATTATCTTAAGCAAGCAAGGAAATTCTTTTAAAATATGTTATTACTGTTTTGCCTACATATGTCATGTCATGTTATTACTGTTTTGCTCCGGTCAACGAATGGAGATATCAACCATGTATTCTCATCTGCAAAGACTTGGGAGGTGCTTCGCCCGCGCGCTGAAACTCAGGACATCGCCAAACATATTTGGTTTACCGAAGCCACTCCTAAACATGCTTTCCACATGTGGGTCACAAACTTAAATAGGTTGCCTACGCGTTGCCGCCTTGCTTCTTGGGGTTTGCAGGTCCAAACAACATGCTGCATCTGCTCCTCTCAGGATGAAACAAGGGAACACTTGATGCTCTCTTGCCCATATGCTTTGGTCCTATGGTCCGAAATAACAAGAAGAATCAGAGATAGGATCCCTGTTTTTTCAAATCGGTCTGACCTTATGCTCTGGACATCCTCTTCATCGACTAATTCACCTTCAAATCTTAGAATGATGGTTGTTCAAGCTCTGGTTTACACAGTCTGGCAGCAGAGAAATAACATACTTCACAATCAAATTTTGATTCCACCTTTGGTTGTCTTCAAAGAGATGGACAGACACATCAAAAGTACCAGAGATGACTTTAGTCTTTTTAGTAGATTGATGCTCTGTTTTTTATTTTCTTTTTGCCAGAGCCTCTTTTGTAAAGGTTACTCTCTGTTGTAGTTTAACCTCTTTTCATTTATGATAATTAACATTCTTAGCAAAAAAAATGTCATGTCATGTTTCATGCTGCCAAAGGAGATTAAAAATAACAGATGTATATAAGAAATCTTTGGTGATCTTCATTTAAGAAAAAGCATAAGATGCCATGGCTAGCCTGGAGTAATATCACTAAGTAAAAAAAAAGGAAGGAGGGTTGAGAATTAGAGATATGAAAGATTTTACCATAGCTCTCTTAGCCAAGCAAGGATGGATAATACTCACTAATCCTTCATCTCTTATGTCAAGAATCTTAAAAGCTAAATATTTTAGGCATACAAGCTTCCTGGAAGCTAAATGTTTTACTTCCTCAAGCTATGCTTGGAAGAGTATTTTCCAATCAAAACCTCTTACTGAAGCAAGGTTTAAAAGGATTGTATGAACATCGGATCATATCAATGTCTGGAAGAATAATTGGATAAGCTCTAAGCCTGCAAATCCATCAAGAGGAAGTGGTGAACAAAGTCATCCTCAATTTACCATCGCTGACCTTCTCCTTTGAGAAAGTGCAAAATGGAATAAACATCTATTGCAAAATCTTCTTAGCTAGGAGGATGCCCATTATATTTTCAACATCATACCTAAGTAAGTTCCAATCTCAAGACAAACTTATTTGGGGGTATACAAATTCAAGAGAGTCTAATGTTAAATCAGGTTACCAATGCAGAGACAATTATATTCTCAACATCAGACCAAGTAAGTTCCAATCTCAAGACAAACTTATTTGGGGGTATACAAGTTCAAGAGAGTCTAATGTTAAATCAGGTTACCAATACAAAGACAATTGTCAACGTAAGAAGATACTATGATTGATTCTAACATCTTATAGACTGTTGCTCTAAAACATGGGAACTAGACATACCTCTTAAGCTGAAAACTTTTTGGTGGAGAGGCACTCATCATAGTTTAGCAGTATTTGACAATATCAGAAAAAGAGGGATACAAGTAGATAATACTTGTCATTTATGTGGGGACTATAAAGAAACAACAGTTCACATGATGTTCTAATACAGAGTTGCTCGTGAAATCTAGTCTCTTGTTCCTTTAGCTTTCAATATCACTTAAGAAAACCATTATAATTTGCATGGACTTATTGAGATCATGATAGACTACGTTGTCAAGGACAACATTGATGTGGTCAGCTTCTTTATAGGATGGCGAATCTGGAATCTGAGGAATAACCAAATCTTTAATTAGAAGTGTGACCATATCCTCCATGTGATTCATGGAGCCCTAAGAACTTACAATATATGGAAACAAGCTGAGGAGAGAGATGCAAAACAAGAGGTACAAAGAAATTATAGTCATAGAAAGATATCAAATATCCAGAAAATAGTTTCTCAGGCTGCCCTATATTATTGTTTAGTTGATGCTTCTTGAAAGAATAATCCAAAAGTAGCGGGTATTGGATGGTGACTCCACAACAAACAAGACATCCAATGACTACAAGGAGCTTCTTCCATCAAACCAACTAAATCTTTGGAGCCAGAACCTATTGCAATGCAAATGGCATACAATAGATGATAGCCTTGGGATATGAACATGTGGCTTTCGGTATAGATTGCAAGTGGCTGATTGATGAATTTAAGCAGGGATCCGCAAATCAATCCCTCGTATCACAGAAGTTCACTCCATGATAGAGGACATTGGATAAATGGCAAAACATCATACTTACTCCTTTCATTTGTACCTCAGATTAAGGGTGGGACAAATCCAAATATCCGAGAAATTAAAAGTATCAGGATCCGAATTCGTAATTTTAGTATTCGGATTCGTGTCTTTCAAATACATGAGCTTCAGATATTCGTCTAAAAATATTGTAATGCCCACAGATATCCGGATTCGGATTCGTAAAAATAATTAAAAAATATTTTTAAAAATACAAAAAATCTTAAATAATACGTTAATTAAAAATTTATACAAAATTATAAATATATATGACATATGATATTATTAAATTGTAATATAATATCATAGGACATATTATATATATAAATATTTGTATATCAAATATATTATTTTATATATATAAATATTAGTATATCAAATATAATTATTAATAAAATTAAAATTAAAATTAAAATTTTAATATATTTTTTAAAATGGATGTAAATCCAAACATCCAAACCCAAAAATTAAAATATTTGAATCTGGTTTAGACAGATCCGAGATTTTATTATCCAAATTCAGATTCAAGTACCAATATATGGGGTATCATGTAGTCACCCATGTGAGTACTTGTTGAAGAGTGATGAGGCTATACCTGAGCTACACATAGAGTTACGTCAAAGGCAACAACATGTTCATAACCATGGATGTGAAGATACTTCTGAGAGAGACATGATAATCAAGCTCATTGCTCTGAAATTTGAATTCACCGCCCTTATTCTGCTTCACTTCACATATGAGATGTCCCACTCACCAAGACCACCATTTTTGTTAGTATTCTTCATCATGTGTTCAAGACAGAAAAGTTTGGAAGCAAAGTGGATTGGGATGAGTATCATACTCAAATAACTCACCAAGACCACAACGATTCTATAGACCATTCAATGCCAAGTTTACAAAGGTAGATTCTTGCTTTGTGTTCACAATAGATTTGAAGTTGTTAAGACAACACATGGCTAGGCAAGTCCATCGCCATGTGTAACACTTTCAAAAATGGTGATTTTTTTCCTAACTCTAGGTTATGTCAAGGCAATAACAAAAACACAGTACAAGAGAAACCAAAATAACAAATTCATTAAGTTGTTCCTCCTCCTTAGATGATCTTTTGGTCACAGAAATAGTGGAAGTTCAAAGTAAAAAAGAAGAATATGAGATGCGGATGAATGATGCAAGAGGAGAACAGAGGTTTGCATGATATGAGAAAATAATACATGAGAACAGAGAACTAACCATGAAAGAAAGGAGCTAGGGAGAAAATTTGTAAGGCCGTGAATTGAAAAGAACCATATCAAAGAAAGAGTTGATAAAGAAATTGGGGAACAAACATATAGTAAATTGAGTAAGGGTTTGTTTATAGATTATATTAGATAGCAAAGCTTCATGATAAAGCAACCTTGGTTTAGTAACTTAGACTTGTCTAAAATCAATGAAGCTTAGCTAAAATCGTTGTAGGAACTACTAGTAAAGCGTTCAATAGCGAACACTATGTGTACCTCGCCTGGCTCTAAGGTGGTGAAGCGACAGGGTCACTGCTACACCTCGGCAAGCGCCATGGCGAGAAAAGAAATCACAATTTAAAAGCAACAGAGGAGATTAAAGAGAAGGGCTATTAGTTTTTGCCTTTCAACCTTGAGGACAAGGTTGATTTCACAAGCGGGGGTATTGTTACATGTGATACTCTCATCAACGAGAGACAAATGATTTCAAAGGTGAGAGTATTTTTATATGTGGGAAAATATTTGAATGCAAAAGTAGTGTCGATAAAGACCATGCATAAGGGATGGATATTTTAAAATAACATGATTGAAAGACTCATCAAATTCTACCTATTAAATTGACAGAATGCATATTACAATGTATCAAATCCCTTGTTACAGTTACATCTCTTGTTACTAACTGCCATATAAAATGACACAAGCATTTGTTTTTCAAACAAAAACATGAAACTTAATAATGCTTGGCTCTCAAAATATAACTTCTTGTTCGTTCTTAAGATATTCCTATAAGATATTCCTAAAGACTCAATATCTTAACTTAAAAATATACATGTCACTCTTTGTTAAGCTCCAATAATATGCATAGTCGTGTGTAGTCCGGTTTATGGCTAAGCTAAGTATCAGTGGCATACCCTCTAAAACAACAAAATTCTCAAAATTTCCACTTTCCATTCCTCTCCTATAAAATCACTAACCGACACACTAAGATGAACGACTAGAACATTTGGCCTGGAAGGTCTAGCAGATTCCATATAGATGGTTCATGGGAACATTGACATAATGTAGGGGTTGTTTTAAGCCTTTTCCCCATCATATTTCCATAATATTAAGTCAATATAGAATTTTATTAGTTAAGTTCAAAACAAAAGTGAATGAAACTTGATGACAGCAGATGAAACCATTGAACAACAAATTTCGAAGAATGTAACAGAAGATACAAATTTTGAAAGAGTAAAATATCCTTAAATTCAAAATCTTCGAAGGCGATTGAAATGTGAAAGAAACTGAGTGTTTAGGTCTGAAGGATAGAAAAACTGGGACATTCTTAAAAGGTAAAGAACTACAAGAAAGATTATGAGGCTGCAGTGATTTACTCTTCGTCATCCTCATCATCATCATCACCACCTGCTGCACCGTTCAACGCCTTGACTCTCTCGATCAACTTGTTCTTCCTTTCCTCATAGGTCAACTTCTTCAAGTTGTACCTGTTTTATCAAATCAACAACACAATTGAGATACCAATGAACAAACGACCCATTAACATTTAAAAGAGAATGAAGTGATCGTTAATACCTCTTGTGTTCCTTGGGGGCAGATTTTACGGTCTTCTTAGGGTTGGGGTCAGCACGGATAGCAGCATGAACCTTCTTGTACAACTCCTCCATGGTCTCAGCATCAACTCCTTTCTTTACGTACTGACTGAAGTGAGTTTGAAACTTCTCTGGCTCATCTTCATTCAAGAGCTTCATGTAGTTAGAGACATGGCCACCATAGATGTAGTTCCTGTGGATCTCAGCATCGAGTTGTTTGTTTTCTTTGTTGAAACCAGCAAATCTCTTGTCACTGTGGGGGATATCAAGTCCTCCATCCAAGGCACCCTAACAGAGACAAGAATAAAAAAAAGCATATTATGAAACCACAACAAAACAGATACCAACAATGACAAAGAAACAGAGGACAAGACAGGTTAAATACCTTGAGTGCACCGAAAACACGGTTTCCTGTTGTGGTCCTAATAAGTCCAACATCAAGAAGAGCACGGAAAGGTCTCCTTGACTCAGTTGGTTCCACAGAAAAGTCCTCTCCGGTAGCCTAATCAATCATTAAATTAACAATGAATGATTTAACCAAAGATAAAGGAAACTTAACACACAACAACATACCTCTACGTTGCCCTCATACTCGTCATCCATTTCCAACATCTTGAGAACACGGCGAGCCAAAAGAAGACCAGTACAGTAAGCTGGTTTGGCAAAGCGAACCAGTCTTTAAACAAAGAATCAACCATATAAAAAAACCGAGAAATATAATAATACCTGCAGCATAGTTGGTAAGACCAACAGTGAGTCCATACTGAGGCAACTCGTGTGCGTAAGCAGAGGCCTTGACAATGTCACCGGCTATGCTTGCAGACACGATTTGTGCGACTATGTCTTTATTGGTGAACCGGACAACAAAACGGTACTTGGGTGTGTTGTACTTGTTCTTGTCTTGGTTAATGAGACGGATTCTTGCTCTGTAATCAGTCTTACCATCTGCATTAAAAAATCAAAAATAAATATGAAGAAACCTTTCAGAACCTAAAGAGAGCAAACAGACAAGAAACAAAATGAAGAATCAATACCTCTCCTTCTCCTGAACTTGACTTGGTACCTCTTGAAATAAGCATTCGACTTGGATGGCTTCACAAACACCTAACATACGAAAAACTAATCAAATCCTAAGATCTAAAAGTATAACTGTTTCTTTCCAAGGAAATAAATATGTATTTTAAACGCATCAGTGATCTCTAAAACAGAGCATACAAGCTCTAACTATAAAATGGGATCTTAATACAGCCGTGGACTAATGAATTATCACTACCATAGCTAAGAAGATTAGATAAGTAAACGCTACAGAAATAATGCAGGAGATTTCGAAATGAAATGAGAAACAAAACCCAATTGTTTTGAGGAGACAAACGACAGAAAATCAAGAAGAAACCATGGCGAAACAAGAACATAGAGAGAGATGAAAGGCTAGGGCTTACCATTGTTTTAGCTAAGAGAAGCTTTGGTGTGTGATAAGTGAGGAGAACACAAGAGGCGGAATGACCTTAATGCGACTTCTTATAATCAAAAACCCTAGAAGACTCCTTCTTGGGCTCCCAGATGTTCAATGGCCTGGATTGCTCTAAAATCTTTCACGGCCCAACTAGGCTTTATATTTGGACTTTTTGTCTACCCACCTATCTTCGTAGTACCTATTCGAGTGTTTTTACAGCCGTACTCAATGAGGTTTTCTTTTTTTTAACAACTATTTTATTTAAACAAATTATAAAATTACTATATATTTATATTATATAAAATTTAAGGTTATAAGTCATTGAAAATGTCTAAGATTTAAAACATTTAATTAATAAAACATCATTTAGTAACAAATTCCAAAATAATTATTTCAATATAAAATAGAAATCAATATCATATATGGTAAACTACCTAAAGTAAGAAAGTTATAAAATAGATTAACTTAATGATGTTTTTATTTTGAAATTTAATATAAAAGAGTTATCAAATAGATTAATTAATTTTAGTAATGTAATACTTCCAAATAATCATAATTATATAAATCTAAAATTTCAAAGTTTATGTTCCAAAAATAAATATAAGTTGAAATTGTAAATTGTTCAGAGTGTGTACATATTATTTTGAATCTATGTTATATAAAAGTTGAAACTATAAATCACTGAAAGTTTTCATATAAACTTTAAAATCACTAATCAAAATATGACAAATCATTATTTTAGTTTATTATATTTTAAATGAAAAAAGTTTCATAAGCAATTTCTTTCAAAATAAAATAGAAGTCCTTACAAAATTAGGTAAACTTATTTAAAAAATCAACTTGATATAGATACATTTTTTGGAAATTAACATAAAATTAACTAATATCTAAAAATTATTAAACATAATCAAATCTCTATAAATACACTATTTGGAAATTTAACATAATATTAATTAATATTTTTTTAAATAAGGGAAATATGTCAAATATGACTCACAATTTGATTTTACATACAAAAGTGTACCTAAATTCAATCAAATGCAGAAGTAATCCAAAAGACTAGTGAAATTACAATAAACCATTTATGACCAAACACAAAACTTGTATTGAGTTTTACCATTATAACCCTACAAGTGAGAAAACTTCCTAAGAAGTTTTCTTAGAAGAAATTTTCTCGTAAAGTAGATCTTAAAAAAATTAAAAAATTTTATATAAAATATTTGTATGGAAAAAAATTGAAATCGTGTAACTATAAACATTTATAAATGATGTAAATTTAGATTTAATAAAATTAAATTGTTTTGAACATAGATGACTAAATGCAAATTGAGTCATGATAGTCATTGGTTTAGTATTCGTAACATGTGTTGTAGTATCGTTGGTATTTTTAGGGTTTGATTTTTTTTTTTTTTAATTTGACAATTATGAGTTAGTGACTATCTAATAATTATATTTTAAACAATTTCTAACTTTCTTTTAAGTTTAAGAAAGTGTTTTTTATTAGTTATTTGATTACTAGGAGTTCTTTTGCGCCATGCGCAGAAATGATAATTTTAAATATAAAATTTTGTCTTTTTAAAAAAAAAATAGTTTACAATAAGATATTAGTTTTTATATTTTAACTTTTTATTCCTTTTATTTGGTTTAACAATTTCACTTTGATTTTATTTAAATTTCAGTAAAGTTAAAATTACATTTTATTAAAATAAAGTTTTAATTTATATTTTATTTATTTGTTTATTATTATTTGAAATATATTTTTATCACCTAGTTTTAAGCATATCTATATTTAGATATATAGATTATAATAATATAATATTCATGTTTCATGCAATAAATAATAGATTTAAATATAAAACTTTTTATTTTCTTTAAAAAATAATAGTCTAGATTGGACATTATTAATTTTATATCTTACATTAATCAGTTTGAACTATGAATTTTATATTCCTTTTTATTATTTGCTTAGCTTACTTATTTTAAATTTTTAAATTTTTTTCTTCAAAAATATGAGTTATTAATTATTAATTCATTTAAATATTTTTACCAATATAAATATTTATATAAAGATTTACATTAATGGTGAAATGAGTTAATGGTTGTTACCATATTTAAAAAATATTGCCGAAAATATAAAAACATTATAAGAAAAATTATACATGTCATAATTAGGCTACTGCCATGTCATCATTTTCAATAGTCATGTCATCATTTTTTTGTTGAAGTTGAATGTGATGATGACCTATACAAATCAGTTCACAAATAATGTCTAGGGGATAGAGTTTTGGATGACTTCTCTTCTAATATATAATTCGCTAGAAGATTTTCTGGAAAACTTCACAATAAATTTTATCATTTCACACTTAAACCAGGTGTTTTCCTGCAACATGTACATGATAATTTTTTTTAACTTAAATTATATTTTAGAAATAAATTTGGTTAATATTCTAATTTTTTTTATTTTATATCAATATTTAAATATAAATTTTCATTTAATGAAACGTATAAATAAACAATTTATTTTTTTAAAATTATAGTTAAAATATATTATATACATGTATATATTTAAAATAGATTTTCATTATTTCTTTGGTTTAAGATATATTAATTATTTTTAATAAAATTAGAAAAATGATATAAAATGTAAAAATTATCAAAATATCAAAGATAAAACTAAACATAATTTTTAAATCTCATAGATATAAAAAGAAACAAAAGGTATTAATAAAGAAATTTTTTTTAAATATTGTATAGTTTGAAAATTTTGTTTTGTAATAAAAATTGTAGAAATATAAAAATAGACAAAAATAACATTTCGGAAAATTTGTAAACATTATCCTATTTTTTAATGTTATATTTATTATAATGAATATATATATCGATTATTACCATATTTTAAAAATTTTATTTAATGATGATATATAAGTTATTACCATATTCTTAAAAAAATTACCAAAAGTAAAATAAACATTAAATGTGATTGTCCATGTCAAATTTTGCCTTAAGCCATGTCATCTTTTTGGTACGACATGTCATCATTTTTTTGGTGAATTTAAATGTAGTGATGAAACATGTAAAAATCAATTCGTAAATAATGTCTAGGTGATTCACTAGAAGATTTTCTAGAAAACTTCACAATATTGTCTATCATTTCACACTTAAACTAGGTGTTTTCTGTAACATGTATATGATATTTTTTTTAACTTAAATTATATTTTAGAATGAAATTTGGTTACTATTCTATTTTTTTATTTTATATCAATATTTAAATATAAAATTTTCATATAGTGAAACATAAAATTAATAAAAATAAACAATTTAATTTATTTAAAATATAGTTAAAAATATATTATATAGATGTATATATTTAAAATATAATTATAAATAAATTTTCATTTATTTCTTTGGGTTAAGATATATTAAATTTTTTTATAAAATTATAAAAATGATATAAAATGTAAAAATTATCAAAATATAAAAGATAAATCTTAACAAAAATTTTAAATCTCGTAGATATAAAAAGAAACAAATGGTTTTAATAAAGAAAATTATTATTTCTTAAAAGATTGTAAGTTTGAAAAAAAAATTGTAATATACATTGTAGAATTATAAAAATAGACAAAAATAACATTTCGGAAAATTGTAACCATTATAATATTTTTAATGTTATATTTATTATAATGATTATATCAAGTATTACCATATTTTAAATTTTTATTTAATTATGATATATAAGTTATTACCAAATATTTAAAGAATTACCAAAAGTAAAATAAACATTAAATGTTATTGTTTATGTCACATTTTGCCTTAAATCATGTCATCTTTTTGGTACGACATGTCATCATATTTTTGGTGCAGTTGAATGTGGTGATGACACATGTCAAAATCACTTCACAAATAATATCTAGGAAATGATATAAAATGTAAAAATTATCAAAATATAAAAGATAAATCTAAAAAAAAATTTAAAATCTCGTAGATATAAAAAGAAACAAATTGTATTAATAAAGAAAATTATTATTTTTTAAAAGATTGTATAGTTTGAAAATTTTGTTTTGTAATAAACATTCTAGAATTATAAAAATAGACAAAAATAACATTTCGGAAAATTTGTAAACATTATCATATTTTTAATGTTATATTTATTATAATGATTATATATCAATTATTACCATATTTTAAAAAATTTATTTAATGATGATATATAAGTTATTACCATATTTTTAAAAACAATTACCAAAAGTAAAATAAACATTAAATGTGATTGTCCATGTCACATTTTGCCTTAATCTATGTCATCTTTTTGGTACGACATGTCATCATATTTTTGGTGAAGTTGAATGTGGTGATGACACATGTTAAAATCACTTCACAAATAATGTCTAGGAGATTTTAGTAGAATTAGGTTTCCCTCCTAATCATAAATTTAGGAATATGGGTTTTCTGCCTAATGTGAAGTCTTCTAAGAAGTCTTCTCATGTATTAGATCTTAAAATAATTTATTAATTTTATAAAATATATTTTGATAGAAAAAAATTCATATATGTAATTATAGACATTTCTAAAGATATAAATTTAGATTAACTAAAACTAAAAAAATCAACATAGATGAGTGAATGTAGATTGAGTCATGATAGTCCTTGATTTAGAGTTTTGTAACATATTTTATAGTATCGTTTGTATTTAGGGTTAGATTTTGGAAGTTCAACTTAAATAAATTGATCTACATGTGTTTAGTTTTGTGTATATTAAACACTTTATAAGTTGATTTTAATTTTAATGAATTATTTTTTGCTATTTAGTTATTTGATTAGGTTAGGGTTTGGATGACTTCAATAAGACTTCCCAAGAAGTTTTTTGACATGTTCCCATCTAAATTTTAGTAGAATTTAGGTTTCCCTCGTAAATTTTAGTATAATTTAGGTTTCCTGCCCAAAGTGAAGTCTTCCAAAAGTCTTCTCATGTACTAGATCTTAAAAGTAATTTAGAAAATTTATAAAATATATTTTGATTGAGAAAATCCAAACCATGTAAATATAAACATTTTTAAATGATGTAAATTTAATCTTAACTTAAAAGAAACAATTAAATTTGACACATATGCATTTAGTTTTGCATGTGTTGAACACCTTAAAAGTTGATTTTAAGTTTGATAAAGTATTTTTTGCTATTTAGTTAGTTATTTAATATTAGGATCTAGAAAACTTCTTGAGAAGTCTTCTCTTAGAAAACTAGAAAACTTTTCAATTAAGCTTCTGTTCCGAAAATATTTATACATCCTCCTTCTTCCTCTCCAATGGATGCAACAAAAGTGTATTCTCACTCTAAGACTCTACAACCTCTTTCTAATCTCTTTGAACATCAAAATACCAAACTCTATATCCATTTCTCATTTTTTCTTATGTCTTCTCAGTAATATATCTTTTTTTTGCAGGTTTTTCATTATATGATTTTCATCTTTCACTCATTCAAAAATAAATCTATAAATTTTTGGATATGTATTTTTGTGTGTGTTTATATGTTAGATTGTAAAAGCTGCATATTCAACATAATGTGATTTTTTTATTATTTGGGCATAAAATGTATATTTTTGAAGTTGTTTTCTGTTTTGAAGTCATTTGAATGCTTTTGAATTTGCAGGTTCTTTCAGATCTGAGACAAACTTTGAAAGACTTCTCAGAAAACTTCTTGAAAAGTTTTCTAATGCATTTTCTGCTAGAAACTTCCCACAAAGTCTTTAGGAAGTCTTTCGAAGTCTTCTGCCCAAAGTGGTATAAATTTTGAATATTTATTTTATATGTTTTATATATTAGATTATAAAACGTTATAGATGCATTTTAATGTGACTGTTTTGTTTATTATTTAAGCATAATATTTTTTGAAGTTTTCTCGGTTTTGAAGCAATTTGAATGATTTTGAATATGTAGATTTTTTAGATATGAGTCAGATTTTAGTATACTTCTCAGAAGACTCGAAGAACACTACTTGGGAAGTATTCTAATGTATTTTATGCTAGAAGACTTCCTATGAAGTCTTCAAGACATCTTTCAGGGTCTTCTGTCCAAAGTGGCACAAATGGATGATGTCAAGTGGAGTCCAAGGTTATCTATGTTGAGGAATAATATCTAGCTTTATGTGTAATAAGTTTGTTTACAGTTCATTTTATGATTTGTATGTGTACTAATTTAGTTGTGAATTTTATTGTAAACTTGAAGAAATAGTTCAAAAGAATTAGGTAAATACGTTCATGTTTTGCCAAAGTTTTGCCAAAGTACTTGACATTATTGAATTTATTGATACAACATACCAAGATATTTTTCAACCATTTTACCCAATCATAATAAAACACAGCAACACAAAAATTTAGTCAAATTTATTAAAACTAAGAGAGAAGACTTCTCAAGAAAACTTAGCCAAATTGACAAAAAAAATCAAAATTGAATTTTAATGAAAGTTGAAATTTTAAATCTCATGGAAGTTAAAAAATTATATCTTATGATCTAAGAAAACACATTAAACCATATGAATTGATATTTTTGAAGTTACTTAGTACTTTTAAAAGTTAAAAAAATACATCTTGAAGTTCCTTAACACTCTTAAAAATCTGACGTAGAAGACTTCTCTAGAAGTCTTTTCTCAGAATACTTCTTAAGAAGTCTTTTCGGATTAGTTAGAAATATTAGTAAACATAAGTATTTGAAATATCATAATTATCACCACAAAAATTATGAATTTGGGGAATTTTCATCTTTACCACATTATTGGTATCATTATTCATTTTTACATTCACTAAAGAGACACTTTCACAAATACTATTTTTAAGAGGCAATTTAAAAAAAAATAATTAGAAAAATGGTAGTAGGAATGTGGTATTTTTGATAATTTCTCTATGAATTTCATCCATGAGCCTCAATATTGACTAATATACATTAATAAAAATATTAAAAAAAATCATTTTCATTGTAGAGAAAATGAAAATTTATTAAACATTGTTGTAGGAGACTTCTCGGTGAAGACTTCTACAGAAGTCTTCTACTTAGGTCGTTTTTGTAATTAAAAATTTACAAAAGAAAATTTCTAGAAAAGTCTACTCTACAGCAGACATCTTAAGAAGTTTTCCTTTATAATTATTGATTTACTTTTGAATTTAAAAAATCATCAAAAATATTAGAGAAGACTTCTAGATTTTGTCTAAATAAAATCCATGGTGGTTTGTGTATTGATGGCAATGACAATATTATAAAATTTTGATAAAGATGAGGATGATAGAGTAAAACATTCATTTTCAAAAAAAGGTACTGGTTTTTCGTGAATAATTCAAATTTCTAAGGTGAATAGGACAAATAAATTCCAAATAAAAAACATGGATTACTTTTGGGGTTGACTCCAAATTTTGATTCATATTTGAAAAAACCCAATAAACTAATATCTTTTAAAAAGTAAAAAAACATTTAAAATTAAAAAAAAAGAATTTAAATCACATAAAAATTTAGAAGTCTATACAAAATAAAGCAAACTAATAAAACAATAATATTTAAAGGGAGTTTTTCAAAAACAAACCTAAAATTCCAAGTCAAACCTAAAATCAACTATTTATCATTACTATTCACCTATGAAATTTTCACATAAGATTTAAAACCACCAATATATGCCAAATCATTATTTACAAAATTTCAAAATATAATTCATACAAAAATAAGGTAAAATAACAAAAACAATATTAGAAGGAATGAACTCAATATATACACTATTTAAATAAATTGTAAAGTTACTGTATATATATCTATACTATATAAAAGTTGATGTTATAAGCTAGTGAGAAAGTCCACATCTCCTAGACACTATTTAAGAAATGATTTGTCATATAGCATCACCACAATGATTTTGAAAGAAAAATGATGACATGTAAATTAATAATCATGATATGGATTGAAACTAATTGTGACATAAATGTTTACAATCTAAAAAAGATGACACGAATACTAATAATGATGATATGGATTGAAACTAATTGTGATATAAACATTTACAATCTCAAAAGTTTAGGAATCTTATTTAGTTTTATGTTTTGATAATTATATATCTAACAAAAAAATGTTAATTTTATAAAATTGTATTTAATATATTTTAATCAAAAGTAATAGATAAAAAATATTTTCAAAATTATAATTTAAAATATATATATTATTTATAACCATATTTTTACATATAATTGATTTTAATGGTGACACTTGTGTATGTGTTTTCTTTTACCATGAAACATCGAGTTCCTTGTAAGTGCAATTGCTGACTTGTTGTTGATCTTGATCAACACTTTCTCCGTCTTCCATATCGTGATCTCATTCAAAATGTCTTGGAGCCAAATAGCTTGAAGTACTGCTTCTATAGCTCCCATGAATTCTGCCTCAAAAGATGATAGAGCCACCATGCTCTGTTTTTGAGAAGACCACATAATAGGTGATTCTCCGAAGTAGAAAATATGACCTGGTTTATCAACTAGGACCCATGTCTTGTTCTTGTTGATAGAGAAGATTTCTTCCTTGCAAGCATCACTCCATTCTTTCAAGTCTTTAGCTTCTTTCATTTTTGGTTGATAGTAGAAGTCTCTCACATTTCTACTTCGGCTTGGAGAACATAATCATCAAGATTGTTTGGTTGAACACTTTGACCATTTGATGTCCATAGTGGTTGAACAGGTTCTTCCGGTTGAATAGGTTGATGTTGATCTTTTTGCTTATCTTCATCCACGTCCGTTGTGTGATCATGAGCATTTACGAAATCATCTTCATTACTGCTTTCGGTTTCTTCATGATCATGATCATTGTTTACCACCACGGGTCCTTCTCATGCATCTATTACTTCTCCCCATCTCATATGAATCATACTCATATCCCTACTTGGTCCGTTCAATGTGTTGTTCCTTCTCCAACATGTTTTATCTTAAAGTCTAGTAGTCTTCAAGTCTAGGACTTGTTAAATAGAAGTTATTATGTGAATAAAATTGCTTTTGATGTAGTAACCGATAGATGTAGGTGCAGTTGTATAGTATGAGAATACCCAAAAAAAAACATACGAACTTAAATCCATTGAGATCACCAATGATCTAGCTGTAAACAAGAGATGAAAGCAAATCTTCGTTTTATAAATTCAATATTAATGTGTCCCTTAACAAAGCCTAGATATCACTATATATAGCAATAGGAAAAATCCTAAGTCCTTAAGGATTATGACCTAACACTATATCCATAAGTATTATTTCCTAATCTCTTAAATAAAAAGGAAACTAATTTCTAACTCAAAACTTGAATAATAAGGAATGCCAAAACCAAAGCTCAAAAAGAAACATGTTCCACGCTGCATCAAATCACCTAGTGTAGAGAAAGATCCGACCTTCGATCTCAATTTCATCATCCGCCACATACTGAATGAGGTGTATGACGTTGAATATGTCAGACGAACGAACATCTGAAGGTAAAAGAACCCGATAGGAATTTGCATTTATCTTTTCGAGAATCTTCAGAGGCCCAATCTTATGTGACTTGAGTTTATTATACTCTCTAGGTCGAAAATGATCCCGAGTAGCAACAGCCCAAACCAAGTTTCCTGCTTTGAACTGAGTATCTTGTCGATGACAATATGCATTTTCTTGTATTTCATCGAACAATTCGAGTGGATTTACGTGGGACCCACTTGATTTCTTGCCGTTTTTGTCATGCATAAAAGTAAATGTACATTGCTATGGAAAGCAGAAACACCAAGAAGAAATCACTTATCGCTCTTCTTTTAAGGTCTGAAACCTTTCCCAGCATTTTTGAGGACCCAAAAAATCGCATCGCCTACATATGGACCTTGATGGTTTCTAGGGCTTTCTGAAATGGTGCTATGGGAACCGTAGTTCCTCACAGTTCAAAAGTTATGGGATTTCGAAGATGATACCCTCTTTAGATTGAAAAATAAAATAAAAAGGGGTGCAACACGAGGACTTCCCGGGAGGTCGCCCATCCTAGTACTACTCTCCCCCAAGCACACTCTTGTCACCATCCATTAGAGATGGTTTCATCATGTGCATATCCATATTTTTAGTATTGTTGCTAGACACCATGTTCTCAATCAGTCTCTTAGCCTCTTTTGTTGTTTTGGTCTTGATGTTCCCTTCGCTTATACCATCCAGTATCAACATATAAAACAAATAAATAACCCTGAAGAAGATTTCCAACAGTTGAACCTCTGTGAAGCCATGATGTGGACAGCTGCTTTGGTATCTCCTGAACCTGTCCCAAAAGCTTCTAAAAGCTTCAGTAGGTCCCTGAGAGAATGTCCAAATTTTATTCTTCATCTCTGCAGCCCTTGCGTCATCAAAGAATTCAGTCAGAAACGCAGTCTTGATAGCATTCCAGGTAGTGAGAGATCATGGTGGTAGAAGCTTCAGCCAATTAACCACATTCATAGAGAGAGAATATTTGAATAACTTGCAGAGGATGTAGTTCAGGTTCCCTCATGCTTCTGAAAGAGACGCAAACTATTCGAGAGTTTCAATATGGCCCAAGGGATTTTCATGAGGAAGAAAATGAAAAGACGCTGGCCCACATAAGAAAAGTAAGCGATATTTATCGTAACCCCTTGGATTTCTGAATGTTGAATCGCACGCTTGTTAGCATAGAGTTGACTGGGTCTGATCCATTCTGCTATTGTTCTCTGTTGAAGAGCTTTATCATTCTCAATAGCAGCTAATGCCTCAGGAGTTACAACCCCCATGTGCATCTATATTATGACCTGATGCATAACACATATGACCTTCAGGGTCATTCCAGTCTCTATTCTCATCCATTAGTAGCAGAAGTATCGCGACCATGTCTGCTCGCGGATTGGTATCGATCGATGCTCTTGTTGAAACGTCGATCGTTTCTCTATCACAAGTGTTGATCAACGAGGTAGAGGTTGTATCGATCGGTGTTGTGGGTTTCTTTTTGCAGATCGAGCGTTCCAAATCTGTTGGGTCTGAGAATAAGAGTTCATTCTCCTTTTTGCTTCTAGTACTGATGGACATGTACCTAAAAACAAGAGAAAAAAATTTGTAAGTAACTTAAAACAGAAAATAAAACCTAGCTAAACCTACTTACCAAGTCTAATTGTAAATCCAATGCTCCTCGGCAACGGCGCCAATTTGATATGCTCAAACTAATATTCAAGCTACTCTCTCACATAAGAAGTTCGATGTAGTACTTGAGGATCAAATCCACCGGGAGCGTGGGCACACAATAGACTTTAGATATTAAGATTAAGCTAGGTAAACATTAGTAAAGTAGTAAGCAAATCAGTAAACAGAAGATTGGTTGGTTGTGAGAATATAAGAGATAAAAGCTAAACTTAGGTTTATATCAAACAAGAGATTCAAATCTACAATCAAGGATGCTAAGGGTTTTACATATTCAATTCTAGAACTCGATTTAAATAAGTAAGATATCAAATAATGAATCTATTTATGATTTGAGTCTTTGTTAACAATTCTCACTGAGAACTCATTTTGATATTAAGCTCATGAAATCCCTAAACCTAACAAGATGATTACTCAGACATGCAAGCAATAACACAAATCATAGTCTGAATAATATAATAGGATAAGAAATCAAAGATAAAACCAATGGATTTCCAATCAATCCCTCAAGTAGAATTTATCTTCTCCACAACCCTAGACAATGAATAAAAGAAGTAATAGAAAGCCTAGTCGTCAACAATGGCTTAGAAAACATAAATACATGGTTTAAACTCGTCCATGAATATTCTGGTAATTTGTTGTGACTTATGGGCTTAATTCGGTCTTGATATATAGTCGGTCGACACCAAGGGTGCACCATCGATCGACATTCCTTTATCTCCTCGACAGCTTCCTCTTGCGAGGCAGATATACCACTCTTCAGTAAAACATACATAACTTATGCTATAGGCTGCTGATTTACCTCAAATCTGTGACACTGGAAATCTAACTCCAATCTTTATCATGTGTAAAAGATTAGCTCAATCGCACCGTGTGAAGGTCTCCATACATAGATAAACTTCTAACACATCTACGCAGTTCTACATCTCAAAAAGCTCCAGAATTACCAAGGTTCTCCAGAACGTATCTGAACCTAAAAACACTATAAAAAAAACTCTAAACCCCATATAATAGACTCTAAATAGGGTTGATATCATAGCCTAAAAGTGGTAAATATCAGGTCTTATCACATACTTATATATTTTTCAAGTATGATTGTTTTTCCATATTCATTGACCTTGTGTTATGTGACTTGTTGATATTTGTGTGAGTAAAAAGGTAAACTGGTTTTCCAACTTAAGTTCTCCATGTGATGAATGTCTACATCGGGATAGCTTAAGGAATGTTAGAGACCTGAATATACTTAAGCAATATATTACAACAAAACAAAGAAGATGAAAGAAACCTAATTCGAGATTTTCATACCTAAACGCTTCCATTAATACAAAGGAAGAAACTTGGCCACCAAGTTTCCATTTGGTCTTAATTGCCAATTGGATGAATTATGGTCAAACTCACCATTAATTTTGTTTTTGATAATAGGTTTCCACGATTGTGTGTGGACTATGCGTTTAGTATGTTTTGTTAATAGAGAGAGTTTGGCCGGGAAAATGTCATTTAAATCTTCAAAGATTAATGAATCGCCAAAATAACCACGAATTTTCAGGGTGAGGTCAATCACTATAAAAAGTTAATTCACAACAGTTTCGACATATCCTTGATGGCACAGTGGTTTCAACGAGATTCTCACACACGATTGCTAGAGGTCGCGAGTTCGAGTCTCTATCAGCGCGGTGATACTGAAACCTCTTCAAAAATTTTTTGTCGCAAATAGCTCACGGGTTTCTACGACACTAATGGGGTTTTCCTAAATGCGGAGCCTTTCGGGGTGGAGTCAGTCACTATAAAAAGTTAACTCACAACAGTTTTAACCAACGTTGAGTTGGCCTAGTGGTAAAGGAATTGCGGCTGTAACTACCGCCACATGAGTTCAACTTACATTGGAAGAGACTATTTACAATTCTTGCGTTACCGACAAAGAGATGAAACCACTTTTTATGTTATCATAACCACGAACTTCTTCTCTCTATATTTAAATCTTTAACTTTGTGTTGACCATGCCAATTTAACCCTAACAAGTCAAATGTCATCTGCCGTTAATGAGTTAACAGCCCCGTTAATTCATGTTTCACTTCTTTTTTTTCCTTTAAAGCAATATGTATTAAATGAGTTAGCATCAGTTGCAATTAAAATGAGTTACTATCAGTTAAAATTTTCATATATAAATAATCTCAAAAACAGATACAACTTTTTAGTTCATAAAACTAATAAATGTAACTTTTCATGTAAAAAAATTATAAGATGCATTTTTCACATTGATACACTAGCTTAAATATTAAAAATTGCAAATATTTATGTGAAGTATGAAATAAACACGAATGTTTATTTAATAGATATGAGCAATATAACAAAAAAAACACATATGTTCTCATTTATTATGATAGCTATTGTTAATGGATATATAGTACACGTTGATATACTATGGATTTTACTCATTTTTACCCATAGTATATGTGCTTTTAATATACGATTATATGTGTTTGGAATGTGTTTTAGTGTGTTTTCAGTTTCAATTACATTTTGGAGAACTTTGGTGATTTTAGAGTTTTTTGAGATGTAGAGCTGCACAGACACGTCAGAAGTGTAACAATGAATGGAAACCTTCACACAGTGAGATTAAGATGATATTTTTAGACAAGATAGAGCTTTGAGTTAAATTTCCAATACCACCGGTTTGAGGTCCAGCTGATAGTTATATCTAAAGGTATTCTCGTTTTAGTGAAGAGTGGTACGTCTACCTCACGAGAGGAAGATGTCAGGGAGAGAAGGAGTGTCGATCGACGACATACCCTTGGTATTGATCGACACTGATACCCGAACACAAGTCGAGTTTATTTTATGACTGATTTAAGCCCAGAAGCGACCACAAATTATCATAATACCCCTGACCAACTTTAAGCTCTATATATGTGTTTTCTAATCCATTGTTTAGACTAAGCTTTTTGTTATCCATAGTTTTAGGGTTGAGAGAGAAAAGAGGAACTCCTTTAGAGTCCTCCTGGAACTCCTTTGGTTTTTTATTGATCTATATTATATTTCATATCTATGCATCTATGACTTATTTGACAACTATCATGTCTGAGTAGATTCATCTGCTAGGTTTAGGTTTTCTAGGGTTTTAATGTTCATCTGATTATAGATCTGCTAGGGTGATTATTAGATCTTTCATTAGAATTGCTATTAATGCTTGTGTTCTAGAGTAACAAACTAAAACCTTGAACTTAGAATTGTGGACAACTACGACAGTAGGTTCTGCAAGTGAATATATTCTCTTGAGCTAGGATTGCTGGAAACAAGCGACAACTGATTTAGTAAGACTAGTGAACCAATCATTTACTTCGATAACGCTTGCCTAAGGCAGTGTCGATCGACGCTCACTCAATAGCATCGATCGACACTCGATCCGTGTTGACATGCGACAGCTGAAACACTGAACTTAGTCAATAGTTTACACTCACAATGAGAGCTGGTTGTCTTTTGCATTATAATTTAAGTTCTATGATCAACCCTTGGCATCTATAGATTGAGTTTTGATAACTTGAATGAAACCCTAAGCGATGAGAAGAGGTTTTTGGGTTCTTCAAAGAAGGAACCTGCTGATTCACGCATGATCCATAAGTCTAAGAGGGCATTCGACACCCTCAAAGAAGCGATCAACATCATAGAAAACCAAGTATCGATCGACACCAACACCTCATGATCGATCGTCACCAACACCTTGTTGTTGATAAGCACTCACCCAGTGGCGTCGATCGACGCTCACCCAGTGTCAATGATCGAAACTTCTTGATAGAAGATGGGGAAGGTCGAATTATCCATACTTGTGGCTGATGAGAATGGGATCTTACAAGACGATAAAAGTCACCCTCTCAACAGTACATGACAGTTGATTAATGCACATGGTGCTATGATCCTTGATTTTATTGTTGTTGCTGAGATGAATGACTTTGAGTTGAGCCGTGAATGATATGATTGGGTAGGTCAGGACCCTTTCCAAGATCTACCGCACGAAGATCCCAAAGAAGATATTGAAGAACTTGAGGACATAGTCTTAAGTAGCGAGCAACATGAAGTAACTGAATACCACATTGTCTGCAATTTTTTCCCTTACTCTCTCTTTGGGGATGCATTTAGCTAATTCAGTCAACTACAGTTGGGATCTCTAACCTGTTGAGAGGACATTGAAAGAGTCTTCCTCTATGAATTTCTTTATGAGGCTGCAACAGCTTGAGAGAAGGAGGTAAATGATAAGTGGGACAAGCTCGTTGAAGATTGGGAGATAAACAGGCTGGTCGACTACATTATGGCAATGAGTAATGAACAACATGGATCTGAGAGCTGAGTCGAGCAGAAGAATTAATATTGATGAACCGATCGCAGCATCGTTCAACACCACCACCTCAGTATCGATCACCACCACCACCTCAGAATCGATCGACATAGACTATTTTTGTCGATCGACAGCTCTTGAAATCCCTGAAAGATCGATTGTCCTCAAGACATTTCAGAATCGACTTTGAAGAGCACTGATGTATCAAGTTGTTATACTACCCTAAATGATGATGGAGAAATTACCATGAAAGATCTCTTGAAGCTAAAAGAATTCTTGGAGCTAGAGGATGGAGGAAAGCTTGAATATTTGGATTTTGACAGGCAAGTCACTATGGAAGACTTTTTGAGCTGGAAGAATGTTAACTTGGAGCAGAAGCTTGATTACAATCAACACACTTCAGGAAGAGATCTGGAGACTTCACCAAAAACATCATCGATCACCACCCACCCGATAGTATCGATCGATACCCACCGGATTGCATCGATTGACACCCGCCTGACAATGTTTATCGACACCCACTTGATATCTATTGACATCCATAGTTGGACGAGCTGCAAGGATACATATTTGAGCTGGAATCAGTTGAGGAGAGAATGCACAAGTCAGAGGTTTTGAACCTTGTTGTCTCCAAATATCTGAGACCACCTAACTAAGCAAAAGAAGCTGTTGGGTTTCACAAAAGAGTGAAGAGGATGCATGACCATGTGAAGTTTTGGTTCATGCTCTGTATTTGAATTTGAATTTCCTATCCCACCTGATAGAAGTGTGCATATAAGTTCCAACATTGGGGTATTTGATGATCATATGTATGTGTGCATATGGGTTCCAACAATGTGGTTCCGAATTCGGATATCTTAATATTTAGGTTCGGATATACGAATCGGGATCCATGTTTTTAAATATATTAAATTCTTAATTTTATTAATAATTATAGTTGATATATTAATATTTTTACATAAAATTAGTCTTTTATTATTATATTTTAATCCTAATAATATTATATGTCATATATATATGTATATATATTCATAAATTTTGTATCAATATATAATTTATGTATTATTTTTTAGAATTTTTAATTAATTTATAAACTTTTGAATTTTTTTATTATTTTTATGAATCCGGATACCCGCGGATATCACAATATCAAAATGAGTATCTGAATCCGGATACCCGCGGATATCACAATATCAAAATAAGTATCTGAATCCGGATATTAAAATAGATCCGACGAATCCGAATCCTAATCCAGATACTCTAAATTTTTCATATATCTAGATTTGTCTCACCCTTATTAGTAAGTATGTAAAGGGATTACGTGTCGTTTTGCGTCCATCAAAACTTCACGTCGTATTGTATATCGAGGGATCGTGAACCTATATTGCTATACACGTAGGCAGCATTGAGTATGTCTCCCTGACCAAAAAGAAAGTGTGCAACTAAGACTATGTGCAATAGTTTGTAAATACAACACCCTACTTTTCTATTTCTAATACTCCACATCATTTTCTTTCTTCTACATAATTATTCAACACTCACTTAAATTTTACTCTCTACAATAGCTTTGATTAATAAAATTCAACACCCTATCATATAATTTTTAATTCATATGTTTATCTTTATAATTTAATAACAATATATTAATAATAATTTGGATTGAAAGTAAAGAACATAACTTTAATATTTTTTATTTTTTATTTTATCTTTTATTTATATTTTTAATAATAATTTTGATATATTTTAGATGTGTTTAAAAATGATTTTTGATAATAATAATTTTTGAGATTTGAATAGTTAAAATAAATTAGTAAAATTTTAGATGTTAAACAAAATTATTGTTTTAATCCATTTAATCAAAAAGATGTTTAAATCATAAAAGTTATTAGAAATTAACAAAAATAGAGTAAAACTTGTATATTTTTCATGTATCCAAATAAAATGTGATTAGTGTGTATTTATAGATCATTAAAAATCATGAATTATGATATAAATTTTATTTGAAAAAAGTTCTTTACTACCAAAAATGAATTTTAACAGTTTGAAGGGGTGTACTTAACTTATCTTAAAACTTTTCCAATCACATTTCGCTATGTGACAAAAGAGACTCCACTTCAATTGTATTTCACGGGTTGAAAAGTTTCAACACAGTTTAATCCACATGTGCGTTTTTTTTTGCAATTCAACAACCTCATTGGCTATATTCAAGAGTTGAATCTCCAATACAACTACCCCATTGCTCATGGTCTAATGCATAAATAGCTTTTTTGTCAATGCATAAATGGTTAGTAATATTGTTTTAAAATATCTTAATAGTAGAGTTGATTGGTAAGTGCTGTAGATGCTTTGGACAACCACTTTTTCTTTCTAGATCATTTTTCTAAAGCAATCAAACTTTACCTTTAAAAGTTAAAGCTAAAGCACAAAAAACTTAGAAAATGAAATGTTTTAGCTTTCAAAATCAATTTTCTACAGTTTTTATTTAGTGCTTTGAAAATAAATCTATACCAAAAAATCAAAGCCAAAGCAAGAAAATCCACGACCTATTTTCTAAAGCAAAAAAAAAACTAAAGGTACAACACCAACCAACCAATCACAGTATAACACACTCAATCTAAGATCTATCACATTAGTAATGTTTACTAGACCTCGAACTGATTATCCATGATCCAGATCTGATATGTATCTGCTCCAAAAATAGGATATTCGGGTGGTCGAATCCGAATCCGGATAGTAAAATCTCGAATCCGTCCAAACCGGATCCGATCCGGATATCATAATTTTTAGGTCCGGATATCCAGATCCGTCTTTTTAATCTATTATTTTTTAGTTTTACTAATAATTATATCTGATATATTAATATTTATACATAATAAGTCTTATAATATGATATTTTAATTTTAATAATATTATTTGTCATATATATATATATATATATATTTGTATAGATATTTAATTTATGTATTGTTTTAATTTTTTTGTATTTTTAAAATATATTTTTTATTTATTTTTACAAATCTGAAACCTGAATATCCATAATGTACAAATCCGGATCAAGATACTAAAATCGCAGATCCGACTAATCTGGATCTGAATACTCTAAATTTTTCGGATATCCGGATCCATCCCACGCCTAATTTTTACATTATGATTTTACCACCTTAAAAGGTAATAATACAATCTATACTAATGGTGCCAATCCCTCTATATATTAAAAGAGAAGTAGATTTGACACGTGTCACTCAGAGAGCCCTTCTCAGCCGAAATAACGCAATTCTATTGGTTGATTTTTTGGAAATTCATTTTTGATTTATTTTTCTCATCGACACAACTAAAAAGGGAAGCCCTATAAATACTTACCTTATTTTGTATTCTCGGTTGAAAGAACATCTTTTCCGATAATTTATCTGTTTAATGCATTGAATACTTACTAAATTAGACAGATTGAAGGAGTACGAGTGTAATTGTCGAGAAAATTTGTAGATCATTTGGTCTATTATTAATTATTTTAGATCATCGACAATACTATCATCTAAATCATAGTTTTCTTCATTAGAATTTCAATTTTATGTTTATTCAAACCGGTAAAATTATATCACTGATTTGAATGAAGCCTCTTTGATCTTAGAACAACCTAATTCGGTTTATATCCTTATTAGAAATTATTTTAACCTTTATTAAAAATTACTTGCGCAAGAATATTAAGTGATATATGTATTACTTGCGTAAGAATATTAATTAATACATGTATTTACTACTATCGCGTACTAAAAATACGGTAAATCATATTGATTACTTGCGCAATAATATTAATTAATACATGTATTTACTACTATCACTTACTAAAAATACGGTAAATAATATTGATTACTTGCGCAAGTTAAAATCGATTCATATGCATTTAATTTTCTTCCAATAAAAATTAACTATCTTTACTTAAACGGTTCCATTATTTATTTTATAAATATTTCTTTGGCGTCGTTACAATCCTATATGATTCACTTCATATATATAGAGGTCAATGTCAAAGGATTAAAACTTGTTGCAGGACTTGTTTGCTGATATAGCTCTCGAAGTCGACCAACGTGCCAAAGGTCTAACCTTTTTGCCATGATTCCTCAGTGTTCTATGAGATCATATTTTGATCAGTAATTTAACTACTGTAATTTTGAAGCAGATGTGATTCTTAGCAAAGAAGAGGATGTGATTTCTGATGAAGCTGATGCTGATGGTCCATTGTGTTTCTTCGACGTGCTTGCTGATTATTATGTGAAAGTCTCTGAGAGAGGGAAGGATATTCTTGATTTGATGGTTCAGCTTTGGAGTCCGTCCTTTGCATCGCATATATTCTCTCTTCTGTTTCACAAATGGGTATTACGAGCTTCTTTACAGCTTCTCTCTAATGTTTTATTCAGTTCCAAAGGCTTTAATGTGTTTTTGTAATTCTTCTCAGCTGTTTGAGGTTGAGGTTGAGGTTGAGAATCAAGAGATACTCCTGCGGTATTCTTCTGCTCTGGTGCAGGGAGCAACAAATGTGTTTTGGTATACTCTTTCAACTTTAGCAGAGCAAGATTAACATCTTCTCTAGGTTTAGTCATTTGTATGATAGTTTTTTTAAGTCTCTTCCAACATTGGATGAGCTTGCCAAAAATTATGAGGTAGTATGTGATAATTGCTACACATTTTGATTGCATGATAGACATCCAGACAAATACAAGACGCTTCCAAACTCTCTTTCGGGTACCTTCTTTTCCTCATATGTATCATAGTCTCGTATTCTTTTGTTGGATATTCACATATATAGTGCATTTTGATGTATAAAACTAGACTATGTTGTCAATAAAATTTGAATACTGGTCTTCAAGATAGAACATGAAGATCACCCGTGTTAGAGATCGTTCACATCATCTACGTTCCTTGTTTGACGCATCTGATAGATCTTCTCGGCAAAAATATATCTTTGTACATGTTGGGGTGTTGCTATCGCACACTCAAGTTGCCATGTCAGTTTGCTACTGTAACTAACAGTCTTTGTGTTCTCGTAGTATCTTCTCGAGGAAGTTGCTTTGGATTCTATCAGACTAAAAAAATTCCCATTCAGGTGAGTGGTTTGGTTCCTCTCCATTTTCATGAAGGTTCAACTAATTTTCAGTCTGGAGATTGACTCTTCCAACACCTAATTTCAGGCTCAGAGGGAACCGTTTCTCCTTATCTCAAGGTTCATTTTCTTCTACAATTCAGGTAATACACTGTTTTCTGAAAAGTTATTAGTGATACCTAAGTGGGTCTTCTTGTACCCTAACGGTTTTTTTTCCCAGTGGATAAACTCGATAGCTTCTTGAGAAATTTCCCGGAGTTTCCTAATGCTTTCCTAATAGGAGGACCTGGAGATTTCCTTGTTATAGAACTTACCGATCAGGTATAGAAGCAAAGGCTTTCTAGCTATAATGAATTTTCTTGTCAACAGTGAATCACACTCATCACTCATCTAATATGTTATTGTGGTGCAGCTGCAAAAACTGAAAGTGGAACCGGTGCTGCTGCACTATCTTTCTCAGGTGAAGGTCCTTCAAGGTACTTTTCTCTCTTCTAGATAAGAAAGATTCATCAAGATAGATGCTGCTTCTAACAAGGAGTCAAATTGAAAGAAATGTTGGATGATTTACCTCTGCAGGTATGGAACTGAGAATGACAACAAGCACTAGGTTAAAGGCGTGTTTGTACAGTTTTACCTCTCCTGGAGGTCCAATGTACCCAACAAGAGCTGTCCGTCATGCAGCATGGGATGCTTTGGATTCCCTCTTTCCCGTGAGTATTTCACTGCAAGAAAGATCGAACACAAGAAACATATCATCTAAAACTTCCGATCACAAATATGGATAGGCTTGTCCTTCACTTAACTTGTGACATTGTAATATTGCCTTGCAGGTGGGGCGTTACCCGAGGCATCTTATTAGTCTTTTTTTCAGGCTGCTGTATCCATGGTACCGGCCATCCTCATGCTGGAACTTTGTTGTTTCTTGCGTTAAAGCGGTACTCTATTCCATCGTAAGGGTCATCTTTTCACGGCGAGAAAAGCCAAAGACAGAGCTGAATAGCTTTTATATGTGATGAAGCCTGTTGCAGGAATCCAATCCTTGTGTATAGAATGTGATTTTGGTAACCAGAGGCACACTAAGAGAATTTTACCTACGCATGTATTGGTTTATATGGAGCACATAGAATCGGCTTTTGAGGAAAATCATATGGGAATAGCTTTTGTCACTGTTAAATTGTTATATTGCTGTAGAGAATGATGTACTTTGACCAGAAAACCCCTTGTTATGTAAAAGAAAATCAGTTCTTTCTTCTGGTCTGTTGTTGTATTGAGTGTCAACCAATCAATCAAAGCTCAACGTTAATATTAACTAAAGGCATGACTTGAATAAAATCAGAGACACAATACAAAAGCTATTCCCATATGATTTATAAAAGACCCAATTAGGTTGTTCTAAGATCACGTCCACTTTTACCTGCAATCCAAAATGGCATGAAGTTACAAGATATCTTAAAAAATATAACCTGACCATCGAAGACATACCAGAAATATTATGTAGAGTTTTCAAGCTGAAACTCGATAATCTTATCGATTTTTTGACAAAAAAAGACGGCTCTTTATTTGGCCCGGTTGCTGCAGGTACATCTCCTTACACAATTTTCTCCAATGATGCATGTGTTTGATAGTTTTTTGGAAAGAACAACTTGAGATTGTATTTTTGTTTGTTAAATTGTTTTAAATCTTTGTTTATTTTTTTTCTCAGTAATGTACACGATTGAGTTTCAGAAAAGAGGAATGCCACACGCTCATATTCTCGTCTTCATGTAAAAAGGAGCTAAGTTTCCAACGGCCGGTGATATATATAAGATTATCTAGGCTGAAATACCAGACAAGATAGTAGATCCAGACCTCTATGAAATCGTTGGGGAATGTATTATGCATGGTCCTTGCGGTCCAGCAAAGAAGGATAATGTATGTATGGTCAACGGAAAATGTTCTAAGATGTTTCCGAAACGTCTCAACCCAACGACATCGATTGACGCAAATGGATTTCCACCTTACATGCGTCGTATTGATGGTAGGTTCATTGAGAAAAATGGAATCAGATTAGACAATGGATATGTTGTACAATACAATAAAGACCTCATGCTTCGATATCGCGTGCATATGAATGTCGAGTGGTGCGTCCAAACACGAGTTGTTAAGTATCTTTTCAAATATATCCATAAAGGATCTGATTATGCTTCAGCTGCAATGTATAAAGAGGATGAGGATGGCGTAATTGACGAAATCAAAACATATTACGACTGCATGTATTATTATATTTAAACATATTCAATGAAATATGAACCAATTTTACTTGCGTCTATGTCATCTTTACGTCGATTTAATTTTTAGTTAATAATATTCGTGTAGAACGAAAATACATCAATAACTTATTTGTATTAGTTAAAACATATATGTATATTTTAACTAATATATAATAAACTAAAAGAAAATTATGTAAATCATTTATTATAGTAAAATTAATGGCTATAGTTCAACTTTCTTTTATATTTCACGGTCTACGATCATCTTTTCTAATAAATGTTTTTGTATTTCTTAATTAGATATATCACTGCATGCGAGTCGTCGTGGCGGATTCTTGCTTTTCCTACACATTTCCGTACTACTTCTGTAGAGAAACTTGGATTTCATCTTCCGGATCAGGAGCTGGTGTTTTTTGATGAAGATGAACCTATTGAGAATATTCTGAACAAAAAAACTGTAAACCAATCGATATTTTTGGCATGGTTCATAGCAAACAAAAAATACCCGGAGGCAAAAGAGTTGACATATGCCGAATTTCCAACAAAATTTGTTTGGAAATTAGGTACGAGAGAATGGGTACCACGTCAACGAGGCTTTGCTATAGGGAGGATGCATATTAATCCATCACTTGATGAGCTATATTTCTTAAGAGTGTTGCTAAATTGGGTAAGAGGGCCGACATCATACGAGGATATAAGAACAGTTGATGGTGTTTTACATCCTACATACGAAGATGCTTGCTATGCTTTGGGATTGATGGATGATGACAAGGAATTCATAGAAACTATCAAAGATTGCAGTGATAATAATTCTGCCACATATGCCAAGAAGCTTTTTGCGAGAATGTTGGTATCCAAAACTTTATCTCAGCCGCATGTTGTGTGGAAAGCTACTTGGGAGTATCTTATCGACGATATTCTTTACAAGAAACAGCGAGAAAGTGGACGACCTGGTGAGCATTTTATCTTATTAAATTTTTTTAGTCGAAAACAATGTCTCTGTTATTTAATAATTTTAGTCCCAACTTGCAGATATGAACATGAGCATAGAGCATATCAAAAATATCACTCTTACCGAGATCGAAAATCATTTGCTCAGTAATGGTCGTAGCCTCAACAAATGGCCCCTCATGCCAAAGCCAGAAGATTTTGGCTGTTATAACGGCAATCGCCTTATAGGTGGTGAGCTTAAATATGTTGTCGAAGATCAGCTAAAGGAGAATGAAAGACTTATGGGGATGATAACAAATGAGCAAAGAGGGTTATACAATCAGATTCTGGAAGCAGTTTTAAATGATAGCGGTGGAGTGTTCTTTCTGTATGGTTATGGAGGGACATGAAAAACATTTGTATACAGAGCCCTCTCGTCAGCGATCCGATCTAGACGTATGATTGTTCTAAATACCGCATCCAGTAGAATTGCTGCATTGTTGTTGGGAGGAGGTAGAACCGCACATTCCAGATTCGGTATTCCGATAGATGCAGACGAGTTCAGTACTTGCAAGAAAATGGAGCTAGGATCAGATCATGCATAATTAGTTAAAGCGGCAAAGTTAATTGTATGGGATGAGGCGCTGTTGGGCCCAAATATGGCCCGTTAGCTAAAATTAGCGGATTAATCAAAATAAGCCTAATGACGGGCCACGCGTGTATTGTCATTTCAAAGGAAAATGGAGCTCACCTAAGGACGGAGGCTACTTCCAAGGATTTCGATAAAAGAGGTCACGAGAAAGAGGTCACGAGGAAGAGGTCCGGCTTCTCTCGCAGGAAACCTAATAAAACAGCCTAGGATACGAGGATAGAGACGTACGATTCGGTCAAAAGGAAGCTGTTGCAAATCCCTCAATTTACGGAGGCGATCATGGAGACTAATCAGGAGAGGTTAAACAGGAGCTGAGGCTATTTAAAGGAGGAAGATATGAAGGGAAGGGGACAGATTTTGGGAACAACCTTACGCATATATTATCATTCAGAATCGTCTGGAGATTTCTTTGATTTATCTTAATCATCTTTGTAATCCTTATTCGTCAATAAAATCTTATTCATTCTTTAAAGTTCTTAAAGGATTCAGCCCACGATTGTCTTTTCCCCAATCTAAACCTAACTTAAACTAGAGAGTGAGTTTTACCCCTCACATTTTGGCGCCGTCTGTGGGGAACAGATAATTGAATCCTTCACTCCGTAACTTGAGAATCGATCCATCCAACCAGGCAACGAGCCCATCTATCCCTGATCCCGTGATCCAGATCGACGGTTCACCGAACAGGAGAGACTCGGATCCCCAGAATCCAGAACCTCGATCCGCCGATCACCGATCCGAGCAACAGCCTCCAGCTAACGCTCAACCGAACCAAACTGAAATGACGGACCCAAGGTCTTCCAGTGGGAACAACTCGGGGGTCACACACCCCGAAAATCCACAGCGTCAACCCGCTCCGAATCATTCGGAAGCTCAGCTATCCGAGATACGTCGAATGATGGTACAATTGGTAGAAAGAGCTCAGGATAACGAGCGCACATTACAGCAGCTAACTGCTCGACAACAATGGTTCGAGGAAGCGACTAGATCTCTAACCGAGATGACTCATCTGTCGCAACGACAAGGATCGGGAGTCACCTTCCGAGACCGACTGACCGAATCCACCTTCCCTCGCGGGCGCCTGGATTTTTCCTCAAACAGCACTGCTCGTGATGGGCAAGAGCCTGTTCACCGGACACCTCATACTGGGACAACTCCAGTATTCAGTCCACCTGTAATTAGCGCTATGGGAAGTAACGTAGCGACGACAAGCTCTACACCCAATAGGGTTCACGAACAGAGCACACGATTACCACCTCCGCCACCTATTTTCAGGTCCGGAGAAGGAATGCTTTTCCCTCCTAGGGGAAGAACACCGGCTTCAGCTCACCAAAGTGGGAGCACGGCCCCTAATCGAGACAGCCACCAGAGGATGGAAGCTGATCCTACAGCTCACCCCCTGGTCGCGTCCCTCAAGGTGGCCCAAGAGTTAGCGAGCGATTTAGCTCACCTAACGCTTGGGAGAACGACGACGCTCGACCCCATCAAGAATCTCCTCATCAGATCCATCATGATGACTCAACCGTCCTTCCCCTAGAAGGACCTGAGGCTATTCGCCGATACATGGAGCAAACTCACGCAGCTCTCCAAAAGTTGAACGCTCAAGTACACAAAGCAACGAGCTCAGCTCCCGAAATCGAGAGCTTGATTGAGGAAACCCGTGGAACCCCATTCACGAACAAAATCGCTACCTCTCACATAAGAGATACCCGAAAAATTAGGATTCCCGAATATGACGGGACCTCAGACCCAAAGGCTCATTTGAGAGCCTTCCGCTTAGCTATAGTGAAAGCTCACTTCACAAGAGAAGAATGCGAAGCAGGTTATTGCAGAACCTTTGCTGAGAACCTGGTCGGAACAGCCCTCGAATGGTTTTCAAGCCTCGAGCCAAACTCAATAGATAACTTCGATCAGCTCACCAACGCTTTCATGAAGCAATACTCAACCCATATCCTCAAGCAAGCGTCCGAGGCTGACCTCTGGAAAATCAGGCAAGGAATGGGAGATTCGTTACGAACCTACATCGAGAAATTCAGAGCAGTCAGGACTAAACTCTCGAACCCCAACGATCAAGTTGCCATCGAAGCCCTTAGAAGAGGCCTCTGGTACAAATCAGAGTTCTGGTCCGAGCTAACGCTTAACCCTCCCCCAACTATCGATGACGCCCTTCACAAAGCTTCGAGATACATTACCTTGGAGGAGGAAACAGCCGCACTGGATAAAATCCATAAGAAATCCCAGAATCACCCGAAAGGTGAATCCTCGGAAGCAAAAGGATCCTCTAGAAGAGGGAGCTCCCGGAATAATCAGACCCAGGGGGAACATTCTTATGTTGTCGAGGAAGTCCAACAGGAAAAACCTGTTGCCGCGACAAGTAAAACCCCTTGGTCAAAAGGCTACGATGAGAACAAACACTGCTCTTACCACGATCGAAAAGGGCATTCAACCGAGGAATGCTGGGACCTCCAACGACAGTTGGCAGCTAAATTCGTAGCTGGCGAACTAAAGGACGTGGAACTCAAAAAACCACCTCCTTACCAGAAAAGAGGTCCCAGAGACACCTCTCCAAAACGCGAAAGATCACCTGAGAAAGAAACAGATTCGCCACCGCCAGCTCCCAAGAAGAGAGTTGACATGATCCTTGGGAAATTTCCCCAAGGGAAAAGTCTACAAATCGAGACCCTCCTAAGCAAACCACCGCCTCAGTCGAGTCCCAGCTCGAGAGTGGATTATATCCTCGGAGGCTCCGATATATGTCAAGACTCAGTAAATTCAATCAAGAGTCATGTACGGAAGGCTGTTTCTAACGCCCAATCTAAGCCTCCCAATCCCGAATCCAACACTAAGATTTCTTTCTGGGAGAGCGAGACGTCAGACCTCGACAGACCTCACGATGACGCCCTAATCGTCACCCTGAACATAGCAGGTTACGAGGTGCCTAAGCTGATGATTGACACCGGAAGCTCGGTCGACCTTATCTTTTATAATGCCCTGAAAGGAATGGAAATAGATGACTATGAAATTTTTGGTCAGAAAGCTAACCTCGTAGGCTTCTCCGGGGAAACAGTCACCCCGTTGGGAACTATCAAGCTCCCGGTCATAGCTGGAGGAATCATGAAAATGACCAATTTTGTGGTCATCGATAAGCCCTCTCCATTTCATGCGATCCTAGGAAGACCCTGGATCCATAAGATGAAGGCAGTAGCCTCCACTTATCACCAATGCGTGAAATTTCCAACACCTAACGGAATAACCACCGTACGAGGTAGCCAGAAGATCTCCAGGATATGTTACTTGGGAGGATTCATAATCCTCAAAGAATCACCCCAATAGCAATTACAGATCCAAGAAGGCCGAGAGATGCAACAAAATATTCGAGGTCCCCCTAGGAACCTAACCGAATGAGTGAGCATCGACGACTCTGATCTCGAGAAACAAGTGAACATCGGATCAGAGCTGCCTCTCGAAACGAAAAAGGAATTAATCGACTTCCTGAAAAGCAACGTCAAAACATTCGCATGGACCACCGGCGACATGAAGGGTATAGACCCAAATGTCACCACTCACAAGCTCAATGTAGATCCTACTTTCAAACCGATCAAACAAAAACGCCGTAAGCTAGGCCTCGAAAAAGCCCAAGCTGTCAACGACGAAGCAGATCGACTCACGAAAGCAGGCTCCATCCGAGAGGTACACTACCCCGATTGGCTAGCTAACCTCGTAGTAGTGAAAAAGAAAAACGGGAAGTGGAAGATCTGTGTAGATTTCACCGACCTAAACAAGGCTTGCCCAAAAGATAGCTTCCCGTTACCTCACATCGATCGCCTCGTTGAGGCAACAGCCGGCCATCAGCTCTTGTCCTTCATGGATGCCTTCTCGGGGTATAATCAAATCATGATGAATCCTGAAGATCAAGAAAAACTGCATTCATAACCGAGCGCAGGACCTACTGCTACAAGGTAATGCCGTTCGGATTAAAAAACGCGGGAGCTACATACCAGAGGCTTGTGAACAAAATGTTCGCTGGGCAGCTCGGAAAAACCATGGAAGTATACATTGACGATATGCTGGTTAAATTCTCGGCTGGGGAGAATCACATTTCCCACCTGAAAGAATGCTTTGATATCCTCAACAAATACGATATGAAACTAAACCCAGCAAAATGCACCTTTGGAGTGCCCTCGGGCGAATTCCTCGGTTACCTCGTCACCGAAAGAGGTATCGAAGCCAATCCGAAACAGATAGCGACCTTTTTAGAAATGCCATCACCAAAGACAATCAGGGAGGTACAAAGACTGACCGGGCGAATCGCAGCTTTGAATCGATTTATATCTAAGTCCACCGATAAATGCCTCCTGTTCTACAAGCTTCTAAAAAATAATAAGAAGTTTCTATGGGACGAGAAATGCGAGGAAGCTTTCAAACAACTGAAAGCTTACCTCTCCGAGCCTCCGATCCTATCCAAACCAATAACAGGAGAACCCCTGTACCTATACCTCGCCGTATCAACTGCTGCAGTTAGCGGCGTACTGATACGAGAAGAGGAAAATGAGCAAAGACCTGTCTATTACACAAGCAAAAGTCTAATAGACGCCGAGACCAGATACCCTACCATGGAGAAGTTAGCTCTGGCAGTCGTAACAGCTGCCAGAAAGCTACGACCTTACTTCCAATCACTCTCGATCGTGGTAATGACCTCACAACCAATACACACAATTCTGCACAGCCCTAGCCAATCAGGACGATTGGCGAAGTGGGCCATAGAGCTCAGCGAATACGACATCGAATATAGACCCCGAGCAGCCATAAAATCTCAGGTCCTCGCTGACTTCATCATCGAGTTATCGTCCGAACAACTAGATACGAGAGCCGAGGCTCCGGAATGGAGCCTGTATGTCGACGAAGCCTCATCAAAACAAGGTTCCCGAATCGGTCTAAGGCTGACTTCTTCAGCCGGGGAAACCATCGAACAATCCTACAGGCTCGGATTTAATGCTTCAAATAACGAGGCCGAATATGAAGCACTAATCACATGATTAAGACTCGCCCTAAGCCTCGGAATCCGAGAGCTAAATGCCTACAGCGACTCACAGCTAGTAGCTAGCCAGTTTCATGGGGAGTACGAAACAAGGGACGAAAGAATGGGGGCATACCTCGAAGTCGTACGAAGCCTCACCGAACAGTTTTGAAAATTCGAGCTAACGAGAATCCCACGAGGAGAGAACTCTTCAGCAGATGCGTTGGCCGCACTGGCATCCACATCAGATCCCCTAGTAAAATAAATCATACCCGTAGAGGGAATCGAAAAACCAAGCATTGACATAGCTACCAAAGCCGAGATCGATAGCAAACCGAAAGAGCGAACAGAAGGTAGCTGCTCCGAATCAGCAGCAACCCAAGTCCTAACAACATTCTGGGTCCCGAAAACCAAAACTCGCAAATTCAGAAAGCACGTCACCGGGGGCACGACCCAGCCTCCAAGCACACTTGTCTTCGAAGTAAACACTCGCAGAACGAGGTACTCCCCTGAACCTGAAACTTCAGCTGAAGACACGATCCCAACACCGGAAGTTAACGACACTCCTCCGAAATCAGGTTCCAGGGGACCTAACCGAAGGATTACCCCCGGGGGCACGACCCCCGACCGCAATAACATCCAGGAACCTGATCCAGCACAAGGACCTCCTTCGTCCCTTCACGACAAAATCATAAGAAGAGAGGACTGGAGAATCCCAATCATGTAGTATATTTCGGAGGGCAGGGTTCCCCCCCATAAATGGGAAGCTCGAAAACTCAAAGCAATAAGCGCAAGATACTGCATAATGGAATCTATCCTTTATAAGCGAAGCGTATCGGGACCTTACCTGAGATGCGTCCACGGCCTCGACGCTATTAAACTCATGAAAGAAATGCATGACGGCTCCTGTGGAAACCACTCCGGTGGTAGAGCCTTAGCTATCTGAATCAAAAGGCAAGGCTATTTCTGGCCCACCATTATCCTTGACTGTGAGGTCTACTCATCCTCATGCGATAGATGCCAGAGGCACGCACCTTTTATACATCAACCATCAGAGAAATTATCCTCGATATCTGCCCCATACCCATTCATGAGATGGTCCATGGATATCGTAGGACCACTAGTCGCATCGGGAACAGGAAGGCAGAAGCTATGCTTCTTACTAGTCCTAACAGACTACTTCACAAAATGGATAGAAGCTGAAGCCCTCCAACAGGTAACTAAAGTCGAAACCGAACGGCTCGTATGGAGAGACATCATTTGCCGCCACGGCATCCCATACGAAATCGTAACCGATAACGGGTCACAATTCATATCTAACGACTTTAAAGACTTCTGCGACAAGTGGAAAATTCGCCTCACCATGTCAACACCACGATACCCTCAGGGAAACGGCCAGGTAGAGGCTGCTAATAAATCAGTATTAGCAAACCTCAAGAAACGCCTCGGAGTCGATAAAAGTTCGTGGTCCGAGAGGCTACCCGAAGTGCTTTGGGCATACCGAACCACCCCACGAAGGACTACGGAAGAAACCCCTTTCTCCCTAGCCTACGGGATAGAAGCCGTCGTCCCAGCCGAAACCATCACAGGGAGCCTCCGCCGAGAGCTCTGTACGATAAATCCCGAAGCTAACAATCAGCTCTTATTAGATCACCTCGACCTCATCGAGGAACGGCGGGATCAAGCCTTGCTTCGCATCCAAAACTATCAACAAGCAATGGCTCGATATTACAACTCTAAGGTCAGGTTCCGGCAATTCGCCGTAGGAGACCTGGTACTCTGAAAAGTTTTTAACCATACCAAAGAGCCAAACGCCGGAAAGCTAGGGAGCAATTGGGAAGGCCCCTACCAAATCATCCACATGATACGACCAGGCGTTTACAGGCTCATGAAGGTACGAACCGGGGTACCCGAAATCCGATCATGGAATGCCATGAATCTCAAGAAATACTACCATTAAGTACCTAAAATCCATCGAACTACGTTTGGCTTGATCCCTTGACTGGGTACGTAGGCAGCTCCGTCATGAGTGCAGCCCCAACTTCATCTCTACGCACTCATCTTAGCATCTAAAGGGGGCATGTGTTCGGAACACCCAAGTCAAACTATCAGCTCCATGATTATTATGTATTACATCAAAGTTATCAATAAAAACATCTACATTCAAGCATCTCATGTTCTATCAAACAAGTAAAATCAGGTCCCGGCGAACCCGGACCTAAGGTCTTAAAACCCTACAAGTAAAATCAGGTCCCGGCAAACCCGGACCCAAGGTCTTAAAATCCTACTAAAAAAATCAGGTCCCGGCAACCCCGGACCTAAGGTCTTAAAATCCTATCAATAAATCCAGGTCCCGGCAAACCCGGACCCAAGGTCTTAAAATCCTATCAATAAATCCAGGTCCCGGCAAATCCGGATCTAAGGTCTTAAAATCCTACCAATATAATCAGGTCTTGGCAAACCCTGACCTGAGATCTTAAAAATCACTAAATAAATTCAGGTCACGGCGAACCTGAAACCTGAAATCTTAAATCCTTCGAATAAGCTCAGGCCCCTATGAATCGGAGTCTAGAAACTCGAAAACTTTGACAAGTTTCGAAGACTTGAAAATATTCAAACGAATTCAGATATACGATCAGTTATTCTTAATGGCTTCAAAGGCTACTTAAAAAGATTTGGATCCCTAAAAGATTTTGGTCCAGTCATGGAACTCAGTTTCGATAACCCAAACGACCAAACATAACTCGGATCTAAGTAAAATAAACCAAAAGCAAGTTAAATAACTTGAAACCAAGATTAAAACCGAGAAACGAAACAAGGTTTAAAAGCCTCCTCAGGCCATTAACGATTCAAAAGATCCTAACATAGCAAAGGTTTAAAAGCCTCCTCAGGCTATAAGTCTTAAAACATAAGTAAAAGCCCGTAGGGCGGGCATCCTGAAAACAAGAGGAATAACAGGTCTTCAACCTTCTTGACCATCACCGCCAGAAACCTTCGAAGCATCACGATCCTCCTCGATCGCCTCACGACCCGGAACATCTTCATCCATCCCCTTGTCATCGTCTCCCGGAGTCATGTCAACTGGGGCTGAATCATGACCCACCAAACCTAAATTAGAACCATATCCTCCAGAAAAGGACAAATTAAACGTGTTAACCTCAAAAGTACCTGAGCACTCTGAGAGTTGAGGAAGAGGAAGCTTGCTGACAGAGAAGTCAGAAACCTGAGCTTTATCGTAGGCAGCAACCGCTTCTGGCATCATAGACATCAAGCGATTGTATTCATTCTCAGCACTTTGAATCTCATTTGATAGCAAATCTTTCAAGAGATCCGTATTCGCCTGAAGTTCCTGGGCGTAGATCTGAAGATCAACCTCATCCTTTTTCTTGGAGAACTTCTCTTTAACAGAGATAACGATCTTGTTGTAAGCATCAATGACCTCCTTCTTTCCCCTTCTAACAGCAAATTTAACTTCAGCCTCCTTGTTCTTCTGACTGACTTGAGACGAAGCAATCAAATCCTGGACCTGTTGCTCAGCAACCCTTCGAGCACTGTCCAGCTCAGAAATCCTCCTACCCTTCACCTTAACATCGATTTCTAAACTCTCGATCCTCCCTTGCTGAGTGTCAGATTTCAAACCAAGTCTCTCAACTTCAGATTGCAGCATCGCCACCTGAGCTCTGGCCTGGTCACGTTCAATCTTAGTGGTTTTAACCAACTCGGTGACCTCGGCTAGCTCCTCAGCACCAGGAGCGTTGCTCACTGCCTCCTCAAACTTGAATTGATCCCTATTAACAGCACCAGCCAACTACAGAGAAACAAGTAACAGAAATAAATATCTCTATAAGAAAAGTGGCAAAAAGAGGGACAAAAACCCGTACATGACCCATGTAGTGAGCGATCTCAATGAACTCGTCCTTGTTGGTCAGATTGCTAACGGGGGGAAGAGAACACCCTGTCCGCTTCATGTGCCTCATCAGCGTAGCCAGACCCCACGGATCGTCAAGAATCGATCCAGGCTTTGAATGTGAAAAATTCCACCCAACGGTTCCTCCTCTCGAGGATGATGAGGAGGACCTGGAAGGTTTGTCACCTTGATCGGTCCGTGACCTCTTGTTCCTGGGAAGGTCAGTCTCGGAAGGATCTTTGGTCGTCTGAGGCTCAACTTCCGTGACCCGAATGTCAGATCGAGGAGTCATCTCCTGAGCTCCCTTTTCTTCAGTAGGTTAGCGTCCTTGACCGGAGCAGAAGCTCCATCATCAAGAAACTCTTTCACAGAGCTGAGGAAAGATCCTCCCTGGTTCTTTTCACTTCCACGAGAGGTGCTGGCTGCTTTCGCTGGCCTGCCCCTAGATCGGAACGACGGTTGAAGAGGCATCTTGGTTGGTCGAGTTCTTTCAGTTTCAGAAGTACTAGCTCCCGTTGAAACCATTACCACCGTGTCACCTTCAGAAACTGCATCAACAAACTCTTTCAGAACTCAAACATCATAAAAACAAGTTATATATATGAAGCTAAAATAAGCATATTACCTTCCAACTCTGCAATCGGGATTGGAGTTAAGAAAGAAGCATGATATCGATCCGGAAACCTGGCCGCACCTATTCGAGAGGTAGTGTACGACGCCCAGGTACACGGAGTTTGCTGTAACTTCCGAAAGAGAGCCCTGGTAAGCTTGCCAGTAAGCGTGGGTGGATCTTCAATATCTGTAAATGATACAAGGCATACATCAGGATACTACAAATAGAAGTATGTGAATGCAATCCTAGTAATCCTAACCAGAAGCATCAAACCAAACGGTCCTAAGGGCACGACCCACAGGAACCGTTGAAGGGTCAATCTTCACATAAAAATACTTCTTCCTCCAATCGTCATCGCTGCTGGAAAACTTAAAGATACCTAACCTGGGACGACCCGCGAGGTAATAGGTCCCGCTACCTCCCTCTTTTGAAGCACTCTCTTTTATCGAAAAGAGGCTCATCAAATCGTTAATTCCAACAGCGACTCCTTCCTCCTTGGCCCTAGTAAGGAAACCGTTTATCACTCTGATAACGGAATGACGGAGCTGGGGAAGGGCTAGTTGGTAGTGGTCGAGGAGATCTAATAGAAGATCAGGGAGAGGGAATCTAAGATGACTCTTGGATATGTAGTTCTCATGAACACAGAACCAGCCTTCTGGGGTCGTCTCGGGGGTTTCGTGATCTTCACAAACCCTAGCTAACTCCTTACGACCCAGAGCCTGGACCATAAGGTTAACTACCTCATGACTCCTCAAAGCCGAAGGCGAGTGGGATCCGGAGGGTAGATTCTCACCGGAACCACTGGTCCTTTTGTTTCGTTTGGAAACTCTCTGGGCTATCGATTCTTCAGCCTTCTTCCTCTTATCAGCCTTCTTCATGGACTCACCCACCTCTTGTTTCACCTTCATAATTTGAGCACCGGTGGCAGAAATTCCGGTTTCACCAGCACCTTCTTTCGATCCGGACATAATAGGGAACAAAGAAAAGAGATCGGGAAAAATAAAAAGAAACTGAAATTGATAAACTAGGATTCACGGAGTAAAACCTTAGAGAAAATCAACTCGAACCTCGTTTCGAACTTAAAAGAAAAAGGCTGTAAAAAACAGTAAAATAGAAAGAACCAGAAGGAGTTACCTGGGGAAACTGAATCGAGGCGTGGAGAGAGTGGGGAAGTTAGAGTTAATGCAAACAAGCTTTATATCCCATCAAGCCTCGAAAATCGGAGGATAACTATTTCAAAATCCTTTTAATCTGAGTCGCTGATTCTGTTAAGTTTAATCATATATGTCGGATCAAGTAAAAGATATCCTCGAGAAAAGATCACGAGTAATCATTATCTCAACGAAAAATTAAGATTCGGCGGCTAGGTCTAGCTCCCAAGAAAAGTATCTTTTCTCGAAAGCTGGGGGCAACTGTTGGGCCCAAATATGGCCCGTTAGCTGAAATTAGCGGATCAATCAAAATAAGCCTAATGACGAGCCACGCGTGTATTGTCATTTCAAAGGAAAATGGAGCTCACCTAAGGACGGAGGCTACTTCCAAGGATTTCGATAAAAGAGGTCACGAGAAAGAGGTCACGAGGAAGAGGTTCAGCTTCTCTCGCAGGAAACCTAATAAAACAGCCTAGGATACGAGGATAGAGACGTACGATTCGGTCAAAAGGAAGCTGTTGCAAATCCCTCAATTTACGGAGGCGATCATGGAGACTAATCAGGAGAGGTTAAACAGGAGCTGAGGCTATTTAAAGGAGGAAGATATGAAGGGAAGGGGACAGATTTTGGGAACAACCTTACGCATATATTATCATTCAGAATCGTCTGGAGATTTCTTTGATTTATCTTAATCATCTTTGTAATCCTTATTCGTCAATAAAATCTTATTCATTCTTTAAAGTTCTTAAAGGATTCAGCCCACGATTGTCTTTTCCCCAATCTAAACCTAACTTAAACTAGAGAGTGAGTTTTACCCCTCACAGGCGCCTATGATGAGCAGACACTGTTTCGAGACGTTAGATCGTTCTATGCGTGATATATTAAGATCTTCTGAAGACAAACCGTTTGGGGGTAAAGTTGTTGTTTTCGGTGGAGATTTCAGACATATTTTACCATTTATACCTGGAGGTGGTAGAACAGAGACAATTTTGGCGACACTGAATTCGTCATATCTTTGGGAGCACTGTAAAGTTTTGAAGCTAACAAAGAACATGAGATTGCTCGCTGGCCTTTCTGATGTTGCAGCAAAAGAGCTTCTATCCTTCTCAAAATGGATTTTGTATACTGGAGATGGAAAAATAAATTTGCCTAACGACGGTCAAGTTGAGATTGACATCCCTTCTGATTTGCTGATAAAAAATTGTGGAGAATATCCTATTGAGACTATGGCAAAAGAGGTTTATGGACAAGCATTTCAAACCTCAAGAGATAAGGATTTGTATCGACATCAAGCCATTCTCACCCCAACAAATGATGAAGTGGATAAAATAAATGATTACATGCTTTCGCAGTTGCCAGGTAACATGTTTTCTGTTTAAGCTTATGTTCCAGTATCTTACACGTTTTTGTCACTAAAGAAAAGGATTTACATATGTTTTCAGGTGAAGAGAAGGTTTACCTTAGCTCTAACAGTATTATTCCATCCGATGTTAACGTAGAAGAAAATGTAGTATATCCTGCAGAGTTTCTAAACAGTGTTAAAGTGGCTGGACTGCCTAGACATAATTTGAAGCTCAAGGTTGGTGCTTCTATTATGTGTCTCCGTAACGTGGATCTTGCAGATGGTTTATGCAATGGTACTAGGTTAATTATTACTCAGTTACTGCCTCATGTGCTAGAAGCTAGAATTATAACCGGAAACAATATTACTGGAGATATGGTTTGGATTCCTAGAATGTTTGTCACACTACCTGACACAAAGTTTCCCTTCAGAATGCGTCGAAAACAGTTTCTCATTACATTGGCTTTTGCGATGACCATCAACAAAAGTCAAGGTCAAACACTAGAAAGCGTTGGTTTGTTTCTGCCTAGGCCAGTGTTATCTCATGGTCAGCTCTACATCGCACTTTCAAGAGTTAAATCGAGATCGGGATTAAAAATCGTAATAACTGTTAAAGAAAGGAAGTCGGAGACGAAAACTTTGAATGTTATCTACAAACAAGTTTTTCAGAATATTCCGTAGTCAAGGGTACTTAATTGTACTTTTATTTTTTCCAATAAATTAAGGAAAATATAGAAACTGTTACAATTATTTATCTTTTCGATTTCTCAGATGGGTCGTGATGAGTAATAAAATTAAATCTTAAACACACATATTATGATTTTTAATGATATTGTAATTATACATACACATAATATATTGCACCCTGATACTGAATATACTTTGTTCCATCACATCCATGTAAAATATAGAGTACCAACATTTGCATGTGTCATTGCTTTACCCCAAACACGATAGTCTTATGGTATAAAATCTGTGTCTGCCAAAACCCAACCACTATTAAATCCATAATTAAATATGTTCATGCCAGCACAGGGTGCGGACCGGTCACCTAGTATATATTATGACTAATGCATTATTGTTCTACAATGAAAATAATGGTTTTAAATGGTGACAAGTGAATGAATGAAAATAGTCAATTTCTCTACATTCCTTAAATATGATATCATTAATAAGAAATATATTTTTTCTCAATATTCTTTTCGTTCTTTTTATTTAAGGAAATATATTACCGAACAATAAAAACAACTCAAAAGAACAACAATCTAAATCTATTTATCTATATATACAAAAACTTCCTCCCTTCTTAGAGGGCTACGTCAGTCCAACACAATTTTCTCTGCGTTTTTTTACAATGTAAATGAGCTCATATTTTTAATGGCCTAACACTGATATTCAGTTATTCATTAGTACAAAGGTGAATTTCTGATCATTCATCTCCTTACTATTGTTTCTTTTTAATGATTTTTTTGTAAGTTACCTTGTATTTCTATTATATTTCAAAATAAAATTGCTTTTTGAAATTATTTACATTTAAAATATAGTAAACTAAAATAATTATTTGGCGTATTTTGTGTTACAATAAATATTATAAAGTTGATCACTTTTATTTAATTTTTGTTTCGTTAGTTTATGTTATTTTGTAAAGACTTTTGAAATTTCATGTGACTTAAATTCTTATAGCTTTCCTTTTTTAAATGTTTCACATTATTTTTAAAATAAAATTTAGTTAATATTATGTTAAATTCCCAAAAAGTGTATTTATAACAAGTTGATTCTTTTTTTATTTTTTAAATAGTAGTTAATTTTATGTTAGTTACCAAAACATTGTATCTATATAAAGTTGATTTTAAATAGTTTTTTGTAAGTATACCCTATTTTGAATGGATTTTTATTAGATTTCAAAAGATTTTTTAATGATTTTTTAAAATTTTAAATGTTTCATATTAGTTTTTAAAAAATAGCTAATTTATGTTAAATTTCCAAATGTTTTTTTTATCTATATCAAGTTAATTGGGGGATTTGCCAAAAATGATTCAAAACTTGATTTTAAATGCCAAAGTATTCTCCAACTCAAATCAAATACAAAAGTAACTTAAAATGCTAGTGAAATTACAAACATCCCCTTATGACTAAACAAAAAACAGTATTGTAGTTTACTATTATAACCCTGCGAGTGAGAAGACTTCCTTGAAAGTCTTTTCATGCTGTAGATCTTAAAAATAATTTATAAAATTTATAAAAATATATTTTGATTAGTAAAAAATCATAATATTGTAATTATAGACATTTATAAATGATGTAAATTTAGATTTGGTTAATTAAATAGTTTTCAACATAATGAGTGAATGTAAGTTAGTCATGATATTCTTTGGTTTAGGGTTTAGTAAATATGTTATAGTATTGTATGTATTTTTAGGGTTAGATTGTGGTATCTTAATTTTTTTTTAAATTAAATTTGACATATATGTGTTTAGTTTTGTATATATTAAACAATTTATAAGTTTATTTAAAGTTTAACAAAGTTTTTGTATGTGATTGAGTAATATATTTGATTTTAGGGTTTTGAAAGACTTAAATTTTCGAAGATATAATGCACTAGAAGGCTTACTGGAAGACTTAACTACAATTTTCGGCTTAAAATTTTAGAAGAATTTAGGTTTCTCGCCTTAAGTCTTCCAATAAATCTTCCATAAGTCTTCGAGTGGAAGTTTTAAGTATTCCAGTGGAAGTCTTTATTCTTCGAGTGCAAATCTTAAGTCTTCCATAAGATCTAATGTATTAGATCTTAAAAATAATTTAATAATTTCGTAAAAACATATTTTTGTTGGGGAAAAATCATAATCATATAATTATAGACATTTTAAGTGATATAAATTTAAATTTTAAAGTTTATTTAAGTTTTATGAAGTGTTTGTTTCTAATTAGTTAGTTATTTTGAGTTTAAGGTATAAGTGACTTAAGTCTTCCAATAAATAACGCACTAGAAGACTTAGGGTTTAGAAGACTTTCAAGTAAGTCTTCCAGGATGTATTCTATTAGAAGACTTACTTGAAAGTCTTCTGAATAGAAAATATTTTAATTTTATTGGAATTTTTGTCTTTTTATATAAAGAAAAATTTACACATTATCTCTCTTCCTCTTAAATGGCTACAAGTAAATGTAATTTTCTCATTCTAAAACTCTCCAATCTCTCTCTAATCTCTTTGAACATAAAAACCAAATTTTATATCAATTTCTCATTTTTATCTTATGTTTCTCACCTATTTATTTTGTTTTTGCAGGTTTTTCATCACATGGTTCTCATCTTCCACTTCTTTAAAGTTCTTAACTTTTGAAAACTCTTTTAGTTGTTTTAAGTTCTTACCTTATTTTTTAAGTTTTTCAATGTTTTGAAGTCAATTTAATATTTTTGGATATGCATGTTTTTCAGATCTGAGACGACTTGGAAGACTTTCAAGTAAGTCTTTCATAAGAAAACAAAACCTTATATTAATTTGTCATTTTGTCTCATGTCTTTCTCACTGATTTATTTTGTTTGATATGCAAGTTTTTCATATCTGAGACGACTTGGAAGACTTACATGAAAGTCTTCTCGGAAGTCTTCCAACAAATAATGCACTAGAAGACGTTCGCGGAAGTCTTCTGGTCGAATACTAAATTTAGTGTCTAGAGGACTTTCAAGTAAACCTTCCAGGATGTATTCTATTAGAAGACTTTTAAGTAAGTCTTTCATAAAAAAACTAAACTTTATATTAATTTCTAATTTTTATTCCATGTCCTTTCTCACTAATTTATTTTATTTGGATATGTAGGTTTTTCAGATCTGAAACGACTTGGAAGACTTTCATGAAAGTCTTCTCGGAAGTCTTCCAACAAATAATGCACTAGAAGTCTTCTAACAGATTCTTCTCTTATGTTATGGAGTCCAAACTTGTTTTTTGTAGAGGAATGATCTATAATAATTTTGTTTATGGTCGTTTTGTGATTTATGGGTGTACTCTTTTAATTGTGAATTCTTTTGTTAATTTAAAGAGATATTAATGAAAAAAAATGTAAATATATTCATGTCTACAATATTATCTTACCAAAAGTACTTGACGTTATTAAAGTTCTTGATACAAATTCAATAGCAAAACACAATAATACAAAAAATTAGTCAAATTTACTAAGGCTAAAGGAGAATAATTCTCAAGAAAATTTGGCTAAATTCACCAAATATCAAATTTTACATAAATACTTAAATTTATTCTGAGCATCAAGTTCTATACTAATCTTCTAATGTCTTCTTGTTAGAAGACTTATAATTAAGTTTTACTCGCAGTCTTCTAACAAGAAAACTTTAGAAGACTTTTCAGAAAACTTATAATTAAGTTTTATGGGAAGTTTTCTTACAAAAAGACATTAAAAGACTTTCCAGAAGACTTATAATTAAGTCTCCTAGGAAGTCTCCTAGGAAGTCTTCTAATGTCTTCTTGTTAGAAGACTTATAATTAATTTTTATGGGAAGTCTTCTAACAAGAAGGCATTAGAAGACTTATAATTGAGTCTTCTGGAAAGTCTTCTAATGTCTTCTTGTAGAAGACTTATAATTAAGTTTTATGGGAAGTCTTCTTACAAGAAGACGTTTGAAGACTTATAATTAAGTCTTCTGTGAAGTTTTCTAATGTCTTCTTGTTAGAAGACTTATAATTAAGTCTTCTGGGAAGTCTTCTAATGTTTTCTGGTTAGAAGACTTATAATTAAGTTTTATGGGAAGTCTTCTAACAAGAAAACGTTATAAGACTTTCCAGAATACTTATAATTAAGTCTTTTGGAAAGTCTTCTAATGTCTTCTTGTATAAGACTTATACTTAAGTTTTATGGGAAGTCTTCTTACAAGAAGACGTTAGAAGACTTTCCAGAAGACTTATATTTAAGTCTTTTGGGAAGTCTTCTAATGTTTTTTGTTAGAAGACTTATAATTAAGTTTTATGGGAAGATTTCTAACAAGAAAACGTTAGAAGACTTTCCAGAAAACTTATAATTAAGTCATAATTAAGTTTTATGGGAAGTCTTCTAACAAGAAGACGTTAGAAGACTTTCCAGAAGACTTTCCAGAAGACTTATAATTAAGTCTTCTCGAAAGTCTTCTAATGTCTTCTTGTAGAAGACTTATAATTAAGTTTTAGGGGAAGTTTTTTCACAAAAAACGTTAGAAGACTTTCTAAAAGACTTATAATTAAGTCTTCTGTGAAGTCTTCTAATATTTTTTATTAGAAGACTTATAATTAAGTTTTAGGGGAAGTTTTTTCACAAAAAACGTTAGAAGACTTTCTAAAAGACTTATAATTAAGTCTTCTGTGAAGTCTTCTAATATTTTTTATTAGAAGACTTATAATTAAGTTTTGTGGGAAGTCTTCTAACAAAAAGACGTTAGAAGACTTTCCAAAAGACTTATAATTAAGTCTTCTGGAAAGTCTTCTAATGTCTTCTTGTAGAAGACTTATAATTAAGATTTCTGGGAAGTCTTTTTACAAGAAGACTTTCCAAGAGACTTATAATTAAGTCTTCTCGGAAGTCTTCTAATGTCTTCTTGTTAGAAGACTTATAATAAACATATTTGCTAAATTATCACCAATAAAGTTATGGATTACATTCAGGACCCCAAATATTATCTAAAACACATGAATTAACAATAAAGTCATTTTTGAAATTGAAAATTTATAAAGGAAGACTTTCGTGGAAGTCTTCCAACTTTTATTTGTTGACAAAAATATTTATGAAGACTTCCAGGGAAGTCTTCTTGGATAAACATCTTAGTTTTGCAATTGACCAATTTGTGTCAGAAATGTGACTTTTTCCAGAAGACTTACATGTAATTCTTCCAACGGAAGACTTCCGTGGAAGTCATCCGAACTTTTAAATTAAGTCTCACTACAAAAAACCTAGTCATTCATAGCACGTTGTTATAGCTCGTTTTACGTAAATGCTATCGTATGTGGGTTAAATTTTTTATTAGTATTCAATAGCATTGCATGAACGCTAATAAATTTCAACTAAGCGGGAAACTAAATTTAGCTTTCCGCGACACTTAGTTTAAATTTTGGTCAAAATTTAGCCTTTTCCCTCAGTTTTCTCCTTTCTCTACTAACCCCTAAAATCGATATTCACCTCCGAAATCGAGCTCCACCGCCGAAATATTCTCCGCCATTTCTCCCTGTCACCAATCTTTTCGATTCGACTCTGCTTCTCCATCTCGCAGGTATAGTTCGTTCACATTTTGACACCTCCGTCGAAATGAGAACAAATCGAATTGAGTTCTCTGGGTTATAGTTGTTGCTTCTTTTGATTTCTTGTTTGATTCGAGTTTGATTCATGACAACATTATCTTAGGATTGTAGATTAACTTCGTTGTGTTATTGGTTGAACATTATCTTGTTTGGTACTTCTTTACTACATTATCATCTCAGATCTTTGTTTTTTATTTTGTATTGTGGTTTACTTCGTTTTGTTAGTAGTATATCGTACGGTTGTAGACTTATCTTAGGGATTCGATTTGTTTGTTCTGTGATCTACTCTTAATTTGTTTGAATCTGAGGACACCTTAACAGAGCCTTTATATTACTAAAGTAAAAATCTAGGTTCCAACACAGAATGGTGGACAAAACATGGGTGCATCTAAGCAGGTAATGTATTCATTCATATTTGTTACGTTTCATTTTCTTTCAAGAGAGTTAACTTAATTTTTTGTGTTTTGCTTTTCAATGTTAATCGAAGAGTTGATCTTGCATATGAGAGAGGGGCTTCAAAGTTTGTACGGGATGTGGCTACAGCTCGGGGAGGAATTGATATGATAGTATGTCCGTGTGTTGACTGTAGAAACTTAGATCGTCACTCCGGAAGTGTAGTTGTTGACCATCTAGTAACTAGGGGAATGGAGGAGGGTTATAAGATGCGGGCTGACTGGTATCTACATGGAGAACTCGACTCAGGGGTTACACCTGGAAGGGAAGCTGATTGGAATGATGAGATCTTTGGTTTATACAGAGCTGTTGAGGGTTTTGATGAAGGTTTATCTGAGATGGCAGAGGGAGAAGACAAGAAAAAAGAGGAGTTTTTGGCCAAGCTTGCTGATGCTGAGACACCCTTGTATCTGAACTGTGTCAATCATAGTAAGCTGTCTGCAATTGTTTCGTTGTTTAGGCTGAAGACTCAGAATGGATGGTCTGACAAGAGTTTCAACGATCTTCTTGAGACTTTGCCGGAGATGTTACCAGAGGATAGTGTTCTTCACACATATTTATGATGTGAAGAGATTCTTGAAATCATTTGACATGGGTTATGAGAAGATTCACGCCTGTATCAACGACTGCTGTCTATTCAGAAAGAGGTTCAAGAATCTTGAGAAGTGTCCAAAATGTAAGGCTTTAAGGTGGAAGACTAATTTGCATACCGGGGAGAAGAAGAAAGGCGTCTCACAGAAAGTCTTACGCTACTTTCCCATTATTCCAAGACTGAAGAGAATGTTCCGATCTGAGGAGATGGCCAAGGATTTGAGGTGGCACTTTAGCAACAAATGCAGTGATGGAAAGCGTCGTCATCGTGTTGATTCAGTGACTTGGGCTCAAATGGATGCTAAGTACCCTGCATTTGCAGCTGAAGAGAGGAACCTGAGGCTTGGACTTTCAATAGACAGCTTCAATCCATTTTCAATCCATTCAACATGAAGAATTCTATGTACAGTTGCTGGCCCGTTTTGGTGGTAATCTATAACTTACCTCCTGACTTATGCATGAAGAAGGAGAACATCATGCTATCATTGTTAATTCCTGGTCCACATCGGGCCTGGTAATAACATTGATGTGTACTTAGAACCCTCATTGAAGATCTTAACAGTATGTGGAGCATTGGAGAGTTAACATACGATGCCATGACACAATCAACATTTAATATTAAGGCGATGTTTCTCTGGACTATCAATGATTTCCGAGCTTATGGGAATCTTGCAGACTGCAAGGTCAAAGGTAAAATGGGTTGTCCGTTGTGTGGGAAGAACACTGATAGCATGTGGCTAAAGCAAAACATGTCTACATGTGCCATAGAAAGGGTCTTCCACCAACTCACAATTTCTGGGGAAAGAAGAAATGGTTTGATGGCAAAGCTGAAAAAGGAAGAAGAGGAAGAATACTAACTGGACGTGCGATATCTCAAAACCTTAGGAATTTCAAAAATGTGTTTGGAAATTTGAAAGGATCTGCAAGTAAGAGAAAAAAGAATCCTTCCTCTGTAAATATAGGCTCTGATAGTGAGAATTTTTCGAGTGAATCTGAGGAAGATGAAGATGAAGAAGTACAAGTAGATGAAGAAGAGTTAACTAGATGGAAGAAGAGGTGAATCTTCTTCACACTACCTTATTGGGAGGTAAGTTTGATGTTTTATATGCTTAAATGATTTTATATTGCGACTGTCTTCTTTATTTTAACTTATATATTTTGCTTGGTTTATTGTTATGAGTAGGAGCTTCCGGTGAGGCACAACCTAGATGTAATGCACGTGGAAATAAATGTTTGTGCGAGTTTAGTATCAACGTTGTTACACTCTGGGAAATCAAAGGATGGCCTGGCAGCTCGTAAAGATCTGGAGGACCTTGGTATTAGGCCATAGTTGCACCCTAGAATCCAGGGTAAACGCACATATCTTCCTCCAGCACCGTGGTCTTTGTCCAAGGCAGAGAAGAAGATCTTTTGCAGGCGTTTGTTTGACTTTAAAGGGCCAGATGAATATTTTTCTAACATATCAAGAGCTGTCTCATTAGATGATTGCAAAGTCTCAGGGTTGAAATCACATGACTACCATGTGTTAATGCAACAGCTTCTGCCCATTGCACTTAAAGGATTATTACCTAAAGGACTGAGGCTTGCCGTTTTTAGGTTATGTGCATTCTTCAATGTGTTGTGTCAGAGAGTGATTGACATGGAGAAGCTTCTGGTTATGGAATCTGAGGTAGTTGAAACTCTGTGCTTGTTTGAGAGATTCTTCCCTCCAAGTTTAGTTGATATCATGCTCCATTTGACTGTGCATCTTGGAAGAGAGGCTCGACTTGGTGGACCAGTCCACTTTAGATGGATGTACCCATTTGAAAGGTACACAATATATATAAGTGTAGTTTTAATTTAACCATTCTTCAGTTAACCTTTCAAATTGGATATTTGTTTCAGGTACATGAAAGTCCTCAAGGACTTTGTGAGGAATCCTGCAAGACCCGAAGGGTGCATCGCCGAGTCATATCTAGCTGAGGAATGTATCCGTTTTTGCAGTGAGTTTCTAAAGAAGACAACAAATGTCCAAGAGAAAGTAGAAAGAAATATGGAGTATGAGAACAATTATATATTAGAGGGTCGTCCAATATCAACCGGAACTACATTAGCTCTGTCTGAGATGGAACTGAGAGTTAAACATCTTGCTATCATCCAAAATATGTCTATAGTGGAACCTTATGTAAAGTAAGTGCCATATTCAAGCCTTTTTCACTAACTCGATTACATTATGTCATCAATATTCTAATGTATTTGTTTTGAGTTTGAAGTGAGCATCTACAATATCTACAAGATACATACAGAAAATGTCGAGAAGATGCATCAACGTTATGGAGTATGCATAAATTTTGCAAGTTGGTTAAAAGAAAAGGTAGTGATTTATTTTTCAAGTGTTTTAATTATATGTTACTGTACGTTAATTTGTAATTGTTTTGACTTTATCAGGTGGCTATTGATTCTACAGAACATGGAGATACACTAAAGTGGATAACTTATGGTCCACGATGTTCTGCCAAGTCATACACATGATTCATAGTTAATAGCCAGAGGTTTCACACTATATCGGTTGATAGGAAAAGTCAGAATAGTGGTGTTTATTATGAGGCAACGACAGTTTGTAGATCTAGTGCCAAAGATACATCACAGATGGTTGATTTGGTGTCTTACTACGGAAGGGTAACTGATATAATTTTGGTGGATTATAATGTCTTCTACGTTCCTTTGTTCTGGTGTCACTGGGCTGTTAAGGGTAATGGAGTTAAGATTGAAGATGGTTTTACACTAATAAACATGAATCAAAGTCAAGCCTCTTTTGCTAATGATCCGTACATACTAGCATCTCAAGCGAAGCAAGCGTTTTACTCTAGGGAAGATGAGTCATCTAGTTGGTATATTGTAATGAGAGATCCGTCTAGAAGATACAGTAAGGAAGACATTCAAGAGGGAACTGCAGACATGAGACCAATGCCAGCTAACATTGACATGGATGTTGAAATAGATGAAAATAACCAATTGGCGTCTTGGGATAATGCTGATGTCTAGGTTTGACATTGCCATGACGAGCACGGCGAAGAGGTCGAATGAAGACGGGTCTTTTAACTGAAAGAATTTCTATCAGACTTGTTTTCTTTATTTTATACTTGTTTGCGAAATGATAATGAAAATTAATAAAACGAAAATCAAACAAAACGTAGGAAAATCTACCATAAATCAAACTAAGATTAACAAAAATGAAAAAGTGAAAATTTAACATGACATTGAAAAGAAATACTAATACAACAAAGAAATGATAAAAAGAACAACCACAAAAAACTCACTTACCCATTATTATAAAACTAAATATTTTAAATTAAAAACACATGTTAATTTTAAAAAATTGAATATATAAAATAATATGAAAGATTATTTTATATCATAAAACAGAAACTTTTAAAATAATTTACTAAAAAGAATAAAATTAATAAATATATCATACTAATGTATTTATATTAAATTAAAAAAAAATTGTTTAGCAGATATATATTTAATTACTAATTTTTAATCAAATTTTTTAGTAAAATAATATTTTAACATTAAATATATATAATAATTTTTTTTTTAAATTAACAAATTAGAAAAGCTTCTTAAATTTAATAATACAACAATATGGTAAATTTTTAATATATGAAAATAAAAATACATATATACAATAAAGTTAATGTGAAATTAGATTATGAAAATTAATCAATATCATTTATTTTAAAAATTCTAATTAGTTATTCGAATAACATAGTTTATTGGATGTACAAATATAATAAAATATACAACTTTCAATATATATATATATATATATATATATATATATATATATATATATATATATATATATATATATTTCTAGATTGTAACTAGATGACCTCGATTAAATAAACATATTAAAAGATCTATACACCAAAATGAAATTTGAACATAACTTTATTCAAATTATTTCAGTAGTCGTATTAGCAAATTTAGTCAACCATAACAACGATGAGGTGAATCTCATTACATAAAATAATTTTAAAGAAAATATATATTACAAAAAATATAGAAAGGCACATAAATAACAATTGACACAAAATATAGAGCTACCGGAAGAAAATATAAATTAATATTAAACGAATGTATTAAAGAAGATAAACTTTCGCGCGAAACGTGGACCGACCGTAGTTTGTTTAAATAAAATAGTTGTTAAAAAACTATATAATGAAAAACTTGCAAAAAGAAGATATATTACTGAGAAGACATAAGAAAAAATGAGAAATGGATATAAAGTTTAGTATTTTGATGTTCAAAGAGATTATAAAGACGTTGGAGAGTTTTAGAGTGAAAATACATTTTTGTTGCAGCCATTGGAGATGAAGGAGGAGGATGTATAAATATTTTCAAAACAAAAGACTACTTGAAAAGTTTTTTAGTTTTTTAGTTTTCTAAAAGAAGACTTCTCAATAAGTTTTCTAGACTCTAACATTAAATAACTAACTAAATAGCAAAAAATACTTTATTAAAACATAAAATCAACTTTTAAGGTATTCAACACATGCAAAACTACACACATATATGTCAAATTTAATTGTTTCTTTTAAGTTAAGATTAAATTTACATAATTTAGAAATGTTTATATTTACATGGTTTGGATTTTCTCAATCAAAATATATTTTATAAAGTTTATAATCTACTTTTAAGATCTAATACATGAGAACACTTCTCGAAGACTTCACTTTAGGCGGAAAACCTAAATTATACTAAAATTTACGAGGGAAACCTAAATTTTACTAAAATTTAGGCGGAAATATGTCAAAAAAACTTCTTGGGAAGTCTTACAAACCCTAACCTAATCAAATAACTAAATAGGAAAAAATAATTCATTAAACTTAAAATCAACTTATAAAGAGTTTAATATAACACAAAACTAAACACATGCAGATCAATTTTTTTAAGTTAAGATTCCAAAATCTAACCTTAAATACAAACAATACTATAAAATATGTTACCAAACTCTAATTTAGGGACTATCATGACTCAATCTACATTCACTTATCTATGTTGAATTTTTTTAATTTTAGTTAATTTAATTTTCATATCTTTAGAAATGTCTATAATTACATGTTTGGGTTTTTTCTATTAAAATATATTTTATAAAATTTATAAATTATTTTAAGATCTAATACATGAGAAGACTTGCTAGAAGACTACACATTAGGCGGGAAACCCAAATTCCTAAATTAATGATTAGGGGGGAAACCTAAATTTTACTAAATTTAAGTGTGAAATGATAGACTTTATTGTGAAGTTCTCCAGAAATCTTCTAGCGAATTATATATTAGAAGAGAAGTCATTCAAAACTCTATCCCCTAGACATTATTTGTGAACTGATTTGTATAGGTCATCGTCACATTCAACTTCAACAAAAAAATGATGACATGGCTATTAAAAATGATGACATGGCAGTAGCCTAATTATGACATGTATAATTTTTCTTATAATGTTTTTATATTTTGGCAATATTTTTTAAATATGGTAACAACCATTAACTCATTTCACCATTAATGTAAATCTTTATATAAATATCTATATTGGTAAAACTATTTAAATGAATTAATAATTAATAACTCATATTTTTGAAGAAAAAAATTTAAAAATTTAAAATAAGTAAGCTAAGCAAATAATAAAAAGGAATATAAAATTCATAGTTCAAACTGATTAATGTTAAGATATAAAATTAATAATGTCCAATCTAAACTATTATTTTTTAAAGAAAATAAAAAGTTTTATATTTAAATTTATTATTTATTGCATGAAACATGAATATTATAATATTATAATCTATATATCTAAATATAGATATGTTTAAAACTAGGTGATAAAAATATATTTCAAATAATAATAAACAAATAAATAAAATATAAATTAAAACTTTATTTTAATAAAATGTAATTTTAACTTTACTGAAATTTAAATAAAATCAAAGTGAAATTGTTAAACCAAATAAAAGGAATAAAAAGTTAAAATATAAAAACTAATATCTTATTGTAAACTATTTTTTTTTTAAAAAAGACAAAATTTTATATTTAAAATTATCATTTCTGCGCATGACGCAAAAGAACTCCTAGTAATCAAATAACTAATAAAAAACACTTTCTTAAACTTAAAAGAAAGTTAGAAATTGTTTAAAATATAGTTATTAGATAGTCACTAACTCATAATTGTCAAATTAAAAAAAAATTAAAATCAAACCCTAAAAATACCAACGATACTACAACACATGTTACGAATACTAAACCAATGACTATCATGACTCAATTTGCATTTAGTCATCTATGTTCAAAACAATTTAATTTTATTAAATCTAAATTTACATCATTTATAAATGTTTATAGTTACACGATTTCAATTTTTTTCCATACAAATATTTTATATAAATTTTTTTAATTTTTTTAAGATCTACTTTACGAGAAAATTTCTTCTAAGAAAACTTCTTGGGAAGTTTTCTCACTTGTAGGGTTATAATGGTAAAACTCAATACAAGTTTTGTGTTTGGTCATAAATGGTTTATTGTAATTTCACTAGTCTTTTGGATTATTTCTGCATTTGATTGAATTTAGGTACACTTTTGTATGTAAAATCAAATTGTGAGTCATATTTGACATATTTCCCTTATTTAAAAAAAATATTATGTTAAATTTCCAAATAGTGTATTTATAGAAATTTGATTATGTTTAATAATTTTTAGATATTGGTTAATTTTATGTTAATTTCTAAAAAATTGTATCTATATCAAGTTGATTTTTTAAATAAGTTTACCTAATTTTGTAAGGACTTCTATTTTATTTTGAAAGAAATTGCTTATGAAACTTTTTTCATTTTAAATATAATAAACTAAAATAATGATTTGTCATATTTTGATTAGTGATTTTAAAGTTTATATGAAAACTTTCAGTGATTTATAGTTTCAACTTTTATATAACATAGATTCAAAATAATATGTACACACTCTGAACAATTTACAATTTCAACTTATATTTATTTTTGGAACATAAACTTTGAAATTTTAGATTTATATAATTATGATTATTTGGAAGTATTACATTACTAAAATTAATTAATCTATTTGATAACTCTTTTATATTAAATTTCAAAATAAAAACATCATTAAGTTAATCTATTTTATAACTTTCTTACTTTAGGTAGTTTACCATATATGATATTGATTTCTATTTTATATTGAAATAATTATTTTGGAATTTGTTACTAAATGATGTTTTATTAATTAAATGTTTTAAATCTTAGACATTTTCAATGACTTATAACCTTAAATTTTATATAATATAAATATATAGTAATTTTATAATTTGTTTAAATAAAATAGTTGTTAAAAAAAAGAAAACCTCATTGAGTACGGCTGTAAAAACACTCGAATAGGTACTACGAAGATAGGTGGGTAGACAAAAAGTCCAAATATAAAGCCTAGTTGGGCCGTGAAAGATTTTAGAGCAATCCAGGCCATTGAACATCTGGGAGCCCAAGAAGGAGTCTTCTAGGGTTTTTGATTATAAGAAGTCGCATTAAGGTCATTCCGCCTCTTGTGTTCTCCTCACTTATCACACACCAAAGCTTCTCTTAGCTAAAACAATGGTAAGCCCTAGCCTTTCATCTCTCTCTATGTTCTTGTTTCGCCATGGTTTCTTCTTGATTTTCTGTCGTTTGTCTCCTCAAAACAATTGGGTTTTGTTTCTCATTTCATTTCGAAATCTCCTGCATTATTTCTGTAGCGTTTACTTATCTAATCTTCTTAGCTATGGTAGTGATAATTCATTAGTCCACGGCTGTATTAAGATCCCATTTTATAGTTAGAGCTTGTATGCTCTGTTTTAGAGATCACTGATGCGTTTAAAATACATATTTATTTCCTTGGAAAGAAACAGTTATACTTTTAGATCTTAGGATTTGATTAGTTTTTCGTATGTTAGGTGTTTGTGAAGCCATCCAAGTCGAATGCTTATTTCAAGAGGTACCAAGTCAAGTTCAGGAGAAGGAGAGGTATTGATTCTTCATTTTGTTTCTTGTCTGTTTGCTCTCTTTAGGTTCTGAAAGGTTTCTTCATATTTATTTTTGATTTTTTAATGCAGATGGTAAGACTGATTACAGAGCAAGAATCCGTCTCATTAACCAAGACAAGAACAAGTACAACACACCCAAGTACCGTTTTGTTGTCCGGTTCACCAATAAAGACATAGTCGCACAAATCGTGTCTGCAAGCATAGCCGGTGACATTGTCAAGGCCTCTGCTTACGCACACGAGTTGCCTCAGTATGGACTCACTGTTGGTCTTACCAACTATGCTGCAGGTATTATTATATTTCTCGGTTTTTTTATATGGTTGATTCTTTGTTTAAAGACTGGTTCGCTTTGCCAAACCAGCTTACTGTACTGGTCTTCTTTTGGCTCGCCGTGTTCTCAAGATGTTGGAAATGGATGACGAGTATGAGGGCAACGTAGAGGTATGTTGTTGTGTGTTAAGTTTCCTTTATCTTTGGTTAAATCATTCATTGTTAATTGATTAGGCTACCGGAGAGGACTTTTCTGTTGAACCAACTGAGTCAAGGAGACCTTTCCGTGCTCTTCTTGATGTTGGACTTATTAGGACCACAACAGGAAACCGTGTTTTCGGTGCACTCAAGGTATTTATCCTGTCTTGTCCTCTGTTTTGTCATTGTTGGTATCTGTTTTGTTGTGGTTTCATAATATGCTTTTTGTTTTGTCTCTGTTAGGGTGCCTTGGATGGAGGACTTGATATCCCCCACAGTGACAAGAGATTTGCCGGTTTCAACAAAGAAAACAAACAACTCGATGCTGAGATCCACAGGAACTACATCTATGGTGGCCATGTCTCTAACTACATGAAGCTCTTGAATGAAGATGAGCCAGAGAAGTTTCAAACTCACTTCAGTCAGTACGTAAAGAAAGGAGTTGATGCTGAGACCATGGAGGAGTTGTACAAGAAGGTTCATGCTGCTATCCGTGCTGACCCCAACCCCAAGAAGACCGTAAAACCTGCCCCCAAGGAACACAAGAGGTATTAACGATCACTTCATTCATTCTCTTTTAAATGTTAATGGCTCGTTTGTTCATTGGTATCTCTATTGTGTTGTTGATTTTTGATAAAACAGGTACAACTTGAAGAAGTTGACCTATGAGGAAAGGAAGAACAAGTTGATCGAGAGAGTCAAGGCGTTGAACGGTGCAGCAGGTGGTGATGATGATGATGAGGATGACGAAGAGTAAATCACTGCAGCCTCATAATGTTTCTTGTAGTTCTTTACCTTTTAAGAATGTCCCAGTTTTTCTATCCTTCAGACCTAAACACTCAGTTTCTTTCACATTTCAATCGCCTTCGAAGATTTTGAATTTAAGGATATTTTACTCTTTCAAAATTTTTTTTTGACAACCTTCTAAATTTATTATTATGAAACTGGCCAAATAATTACATTTGATTGTTTATTTATTCTAGCCATTTTACCTAAAATATCTCTTACATCTTTTAACATAGCTTGAGGTAGACCTAGGGTGTGGCTTCTTATCTGAGATCCGCTTTGGATTTGCTTTAAAATTATGATATTTGGATCCCATTTGAAATATATTTCGGATTTGCTTTGAAATAATATCTTGAATTTGTCTAAACTAGATTCGGATATTTTAAATTTTAGGTTTGGATGTTTGGATTTACATTCATTTTTTAAAAATATATTAAAATTATAATTTAATTAATAATTATATTTGATATACAAATATTTATATATAAAATATCTATGATATTATATTACAATTTAATAATATTATATGTCAAATATATTTATAATTTTGTATAAATTTTTAAGTAATGTGTTATTTTAAGATTTTGTATTTTTCAAATATTTTTTTTATTTTTAAATATTTTTACGAATCTGAATCTGAAATCGGATATACGTGGGCATTACAATATTTTTAGACGAATATTCAAAGCTCATATGTCTGAAAGACACAAATTTGGATACTAAATTTACGAATTTGGATCCGGATACTCTAAATTTCTAAGATATTTGGATTTGTCTCATCCCTAATCTGAGGTACAAATGAAAAGAGTAAGTATGATGTTTTGCCATTACCATGAAATCTGAAATCTTTGTAAAAGAGAAGTTACATTACAACAAAATTATTTCTTCGTAAAGTAGAAGTAATATAACAACAAAATTACGACTAATTGTACATGTAGATGTCAAGTATATGTAAATTTATGACTTCGGTACATCAACACCTTGCATCTAATTAACGACCAATATACGAGTAATTTGAAAAAAAAAGTTTGTATATATGGTCGTTGAAATGGTAGTAAATTCGATGCAACATTCTCAAAATTTTCTGGATATTTGGTATATTTCTATGACTATAATTTCTTTGTACCTCTTGTTTTGCATCTCTCTCCTCAGCTTGTTTCCATATATTGTACGCTCTTAGGGCTCCATGAATCACATGGAGCATAAGGTCACACTTCTAATTAAAGATTTGGTTATTCCTCAGATTCCAGATTTGCCATCCTATAAAGAAGCTGACCACATCAGTGTTGTCCTTGACAACGTAGTCCATCATCTCAATAAGTCGATGCAGATTATTGTCATATACTGCTAAACTATCATGAGTGCCTCTCCACCAGAAAGTTTTCAGCTTAAGAGGTATGTCTAGTTCCCATGTTTATAGCAACATTCTATAAGATGTTAGAATCAATCGTAGTATCTTCTTACGTTGACAATTGTCTTTGTATTGGTAACCTGATTTAACATTAGACTCTCCTGAACTTGTATACCCCCAAATAAGTTTGTCTTGAGATTGGAACTTACTTGGTTTGATGTTGAGAATATAATGGGCATCCTCCTAGCTAAGAAGATTTTGCACTAGATGTTTATTCCATTTTGCACTTCTCGGAGGAGAAGGTCAGCGACGGTAAATTGAGATTGACTTTGTTCACCACTTCCTCTTGATGGATTTGCAGGCTTAGAGCTCATCCAATTATCCTTCCAGACATTGATATGATCCCCTGTTGCTTTGAAATAATATATATTGGTACCTAGATCTTAATTTGGATAATAAAATCTCAGATTAAGTATTTGGATCTGTATCCAATGCCATGTATCATGGAGTGAGTATCTGTGATATGAGGGATTGATTTGCGGATCCCTGCTTAAATTCATCAATCAGCCACTTGCAATATATACCGAAAGCCATATGTTCATATTCCAAGGCTATCATCTATTCTATGTCATTTGCATTGCAATAGGTTCTGGCTCCAACGAGTTAGTTCGTTTGATGGAAGAAGCTCCTTGTAGTCATTGGATGTTTTGTTTGTTGTGGAATCACCATCCAATACCCGCTACTTTTAGATTATTCTTTCAAGAAGCATCAACTAAACAATAATATAGTGCAGACTGAAAAAACAATTTTTCTGGATATTTGGTATCTTTCGATGACTATAATTTCTTTGTACCTCTTGTTTTGCATCTCTCTCCTCGGCTTGTTTTCATATATTGTACGTTCTTATGGCTCCATGAATCACATGGAGGATACGGTCACACTTCTAATTAAAGATTTGGTTATTCCTCATATTCCAGATTCGCCATCCTATAAAGAAGCTGACCACATCAGTGTTCTCCTTGACTACGTAGTCCATCATGATCTCAATAAGTCGATGCAAATTATAATGGTTTTCTTTAGTGATATTGAAAGCTCAGGGAACAAGAGACTAGATTTCACGAGCAACTCTACATTAGAACATCATGTGAACTATTGTTTCGTTGTAGTCCCCACATAAATGACAAGTATTATCTACTTGTATCCCTCTTTTTCTGATATTGTCAAATAGTGCTAAACTATCATGAGTGTCTCTCCACCAGAAAGTTTTCAGCGTAAGAGGTATGTCTAGTTCACATGTTTTAGAGCAACAATCTATAAGATGTTAGAATCAGTCATAGTATCTTCTTACGTTGACAATTGTCTTTGTATTGGTAACCTGATTTAACATTAGACTCTCTTGAACTTGTATACCCCGAAATAAGTTTGTGTTGAAATTGGAACTTACTTGGTCTGATGTTGAGAATATAATGGGCATTCTCCTAGCTAAGAAGATTTTGCACTAGATGTTTATTCCATTTTGTACTTTCTCGGAGGAGAAGGTCAGCGACGGTAAATTGAGGATGACTTTGTTCACCACTTCCTCTTGATGAATTTGCAGGCTTAGAGCGTATCCAATTATCCTTCCAGACATTGATATAATCCGCTGTTCCTACAATCCTTTTAAACCTTGCTTCAGTAAGAGGTTTTGATTGGACAATACTCTTCCAAGCATAGCTTGAGGAAATAAAACATTTAGCTTCCAGGAAGCTTGTATGCCTAAAATATTTAGCTTTTAAGACTCTTGACATAAGAGATGAAGGATTAGTGAGTATTATCCATCATTGCTTGGCTAAGAGAGCTATGGTAAAATCTTTCATATCTCCAATTCTCAGCCCTCCTTTTTTTCACCTAGTGATTTTACTCCAGGCTAGCCATGGCATCTTATGCTTTTCCTTAAATGAAGATCACCAAACATTTCTTATATAAGTCTGTTATTTGTTTAATCTCCTTTGGCAGCATGAAACATGACATGACATATGTAGGCAAAACAGTAATAACATATTTTAAGAGAATTTCCTTGCTTGCTTACGATAATAATATATTATACCAGCTATCAATCTTGTGAGCGATTCTCTGTTTAATATACTCAAAGGCATCATTTCTCTTCATTCTTATTCTCTCAGGCAGTCCAAATTATTTACCAAAACAACCAATCTTAGTAATACATGTAATATTCATAAGAGTTTGCTGATCAGATTGAGTAATACCTTTGGAAAAAGTTATAGCTGATTTTGTGGGATTCACTTCCTGGCCCAGTGCTCTTTGGTATATCTGCAAGATTCACATCATTTCTTCACATTCTTCTGGTGTAGCTTTAAAAAACAGTAGTGAATCATCTGTAAAAAATAAATGCGAGATAGCTGGCCCACCTCTATATGCCTTATAGCCATGGAGTTCTTGTTTACGTATAGTCTGTTTAATTAGTTGAGAAAAAGCTTATGTTAATAGATAAGATAAAGATATGGTGAAATGGGATGAATAGTTTCAATAGAATCACCAATAATGAGAACAAATATGATATTGTGGACATACAGATTAATATCCACTGACACCAAACATCATTAAAACCCATTTGCCTCATCATAATAATAATCAGGAAAGCTCATTCTATCTTGTCAAAAGCCTTTAGATATATCTAATTTAAGAGAAATGAACTTGGTTTTGAGGTTTTTTTATGAATTGAATGAATAAGCTCATGTGTTATTAGCACATTATCAGTGAACAGCCTATTGGGAATACAAGCAGACTGGTTTTCCAATATGATTCTATCAAGCCAAGGTTTAAGTATCTGCCAAAATGTTAGAGATAATTTTATAGGCTACATTAGAGAGACTTATGGGTCTATGCTATTTCATGGTAGAATAGGAGTCTATTTTCGGTATGAGACAAATATGTGTATGGTTTAGTTTTAGATCTAAGTAGTTAAGGTAACATGATCGATCACGCTCTCCTTCTAAATTTATTATTATAAAACTGGCCAAATGATTACGTTTAATTGTTTATTTCGTCTAGTCATTTTACCTAAAATATCTTCTACATCTTTTAACATAGCTTGAGGTAGACCTGGGGTGGGCATTACAATATTTTTAGACGAATATCCGAAGCTCATATATCTAAAAGACACGAATCCGGATACTAAAATTACGAATTCGGATCTATATACTCTAAATTTCTTGGATATTTGGATTTTTCCCACCCCTAACCCAAGGTACAAATGGAAGGAGTAAGTATGATGTTTTGCCATTTATCCAATGTCTTGTGTCATGGAGTGAGCTTCTGTGATATGAGAGATTGATTTGCGGATCCCTGCTTAAATTCATCAATCAGCCACTTGCAATCTATACCAAAAGCCACATGTTCATATCCCATGGCTATCATTTGTTGTATACCATTTGCATTGCAATAGGTTCTGGCTTCAAAGAAGAGTTAGTTGATTTGATGGAAGAAGCTTTTTGTAGTCATTGGATGTCTTGTTTGTTGTGGAGTCACCATCCAATACCCGCTACTTTTGGATTATTCTTTCAAGAAGCATCAACTAAGCAATAATATAGTGCAGCCTGATGAACTATTTTCTGGATATTTGGCATATTTCTATGACTATAATTTCTTTGTACCTTTTGTTTTGCATCTCTCTCCTCAGATTGTTTCCATATATTGTAAGCTCTTAGGGCTCCATGAATCACATGGAGGATATGGTCACACTTCTAATTAAAGATTTTGTTATTCCTCAGATTCCAGATTCGCCATCCTATAAAGAAGTTGACCACATCAGTGTTGTCCTTGACAACGTAGTCCATCGTGATCTCAATAAGTCGATGCAAATTAGAATGGTTTTCTTTAGTAAATTTATCTTTATTGTCCAACCAATCTTTCATTCACTTTTGTTTTGAACTTAACTAATAAATTCTATATTGACTTAATATTATGGAAAATTGATGGGAAAACAGCTTAAAACAACCCCTACATTATGTCAATGTTCACATGAACCATCTATATGGGATCTGCGAGACCTTCCCGGCCAAATGTTCTAGTCGTTCATCTTAGTATGTCGGTTAGTGATTTTATAGGAGATGAACCGAAAAAATGGAATGTGGAGATTTTCAGAATTTTGTTGTTTTAGAGGGTATGCAACTGATACTTAGCTTGGCCATAAACCGGACTACACACGACAATGCATATTATTGGAGCTTAACAAAGAGTGGCATGTATATTTTTAAGTTAAGATATTGAGTTGTTAAGAATATCTTAAGAACGAACAAGAAGTTGTAATTTGAGAGCCAATCATTATTAAGTTTCATGTTTTTGTTTGAAAAATAAATGCTCTTCTAAAGATGTGCCATCTTATATGGCAGCTAGTAACAAGAGATGTAGCAGTAACAAGGAATTTGATACATTGTAATATGTATTCTGTCAATTTAATAAGTGGAATTTGATTGTTAATCATATTATTTAAAAATGTACATCCCTTATGCATGGTCTTTATCAACACCACTTTTGCATCCAAATATTTTCCCACATGTAAAATATGCCCACCTTTAAAATCATTTGTCTCTCGTTGATGAGAGTATCACATGTAACAATTCCCCCGCATGTGAAATCAACCTTGTCCTCAAAGTTGAAAGGGAAAATCCTAATAGCCCTTCTCTTTAATCTCCTCTGTTGGTTTTAAATTGTGATTTTTTTTCCTCGCCATAGCGCTTGGCAAGGTGTAGCAGTGACCATGTCGCTTCACCACCTTAGAGCCAGGCGAGGTACACATATTGTTCGCTATTGAACGCTTTACTAGTAGTTCTTAAGGCGATTTTAGCTAAGCTTCATTGATTTTAGACAAGTCTAAAGTTACTAAACCAAGGTTGCTTTATCATGAAGCTTTGCTATCTAATATAATCTATAAACAAACCCTAACTCAATTTACTATATGTTTGTTCCCCAAGTTCTTTATCAACTCTTTCTTTGATATGGTTCTTTTCAATTCACGGCCTTACAAATTTTCTCCCTAGCTCCTTTCTTTCATGGTTAGTTCTCTGTTCTCATATACTATTTTCTCATATCATGCAAAATTTTGTTCTCCTCTTGCATCATTCATCCTCCACTCATATTCTTCTCTTCGACTTTGAACTTCCACTATTTCTGTGACCAAAGGATCATCCAAGGAGGTGGGACAACTCAATGAATTTGTTGTTTTGGTTTCTCTTGTACTATGTTTTTGTTATTGCCTTGACACAACCTGTAGTTAGGAAAAAAAATCACCGCTTTTGAAAGTGTTACACATGGTGATGGCTAGCCATGTGCTGTCTTAACAACTTCAAATCTATTGTGAACAAGAAGCAAGAAGCTGCCTTTGTAAAATTGGCATTGAATGGTCTATAGAATCGTTGTGGTCTTGGTGATTTATTTGAGTATGATACTCATCCCAATCCACTTTGCTTCCAAACTTTTCTGACTTGAACACGTGATGAAGAATACTAACAAAAATGGTGGTCTTGGTGAGTGGGACATCTCATATGTGAAGTGAAGCAAAACAAGGGCGGTGAATTCAAATTTCAGAGCAATGAGCTTGATTATCATGTCTCCCTCAGAAGTATCTTCACATCCATGGTTATGAAAATCTTTCTACAAAAGACTATTGAATCATTATGATGAGAAAGCTTCTTTAGGTAGACGACTTATTATATATTGAAAGAGATGTTTTAGATCTTAAGAGCAGTCTTTGTTCTGTAAAAGCTAACCTTTTCAAAATTCAGCTGTTTTGCTCCTACACTATAGACTGAATCCGCAGACTATTCAAGGAGACTTATTATTATAAAATCCTTGTGATTTCTACTCCTTTTATATTTCATTGTATGATAAGTTTCAACTTTCAAAGGAAGTCCGTTCATGTGTAAACCCCATATATACTCTTCACGTATAAGTATTAGTTAATTTATGTTCATTTCCAAAACATTGTGTGCAGATCAAGTTTATTTTTAAATATATTCTTATGTAAGTTTACCTTATTTTGTATGGATTTAGAAAGAAAATATTTTATGATTTTTTACATTTTAAATATTTTGTATTAGTTTTTTTTTTAAATATTACTTAATTTTATGTTAAATTTCCAAAATTTTCACTATATCTAGTTGATTTTTAAATATTTTGATTTTTCAACTTTGCATTATTTTGTAGGAATTTTTATTTTATTTCGTATATTTTTATTATGTTTTAAATATAGTAAACTAAATTAATTTTTGTCATATTTTATGTTAAACTAGTCCTTTTAAATATTATTTTTGTAATTTTTTTTATTTTGTATGGACTTCTAAAATTCTACGTGATTTAAATTCTTATAGCTTTTGAATTTAAATTTTTTTTTAAAAGATATTAGTTAATATTTTGTTATGTTTCCAAAACATTGTATCTATATACATTTGTTTCTTTTTAATGATTTTTTTGTAAGTTTACCTTATATCGATAATATATTTTGTAATAATTTCTTTTTGAAATTCCTTACATTTTAAATATATTAAACTAAAATAATTATTTGGCATATTTTATGTTCCAAAAAATATTATAAGATGATTCATTTAATTTTTGTTTTCTTAGTTTATGTTATTTTGTAAGGACTTCTAAAATCTTATGTGACTTAAATTCTTATAGCTTTAAATTTTTTAAATTGTTTCACATTATTTTTAAAACAATATTAGTTAATATTATAAATTTCCAGAACAGTGTATTTGTGTCAAGTTTCTTTTTTGACATCAATTTAGACCGACTCAATTATGATTCTGTAAACGAAGATGGTAATTCTGCATCTATATGAACGCCAAACGACAGTTGATTTCTGGCAGTGCGTGCAAGACTATTCACCCTTGTATTCTGCGTCTGGAGTATATGAATGAGCTCTCACTGATTAATACTAAGTTGCTTTTTAGTGATTTTAAATATTAGTTAATTTATATTAATTTCCAAAACTTTGTGTATATATCAAGTTGTTTTTTATGCAAATTTTCTTTTTGTAAGTTTACCTTATTTGCATGGACTTCTATTTTATTTGAAATAAATTATTGATGTGTTGTAAAATATAAATATGAAGTTAGACGTGCATGAGGAAGTGATTGATTTGATAATTAATGGTTTTATTCTTTTGTAAATAAAGTAACGAGAGAGTGATGAAACATGATTCTTATTACTCATGTATCTGTATCATTAACAACACATATAATCTATTTATACTAACTCTTTGTATAGCAAAATATGACATGTGGAATGATAAGGATGTTATAACCACTTCATAAGGTAAAGAAAACTGTCTTTTTGATGACTAATCACATTTTCAACACTCTCTCTAATTAGTC
>CAJHQP010002543.1:0-83887 GCA_905132765.1 Moricandia arvensis
CACGAGCAATATCTTCTTGGTCCACAATGTTTGGACTTACCAAGTATTCATAGTTTGGTGTGGATATGGTTTGTGTTATAATCACTTTCTCTACATTGGTTTGTTATTATTTTGCAAGTTGTAGATATTTGAAAATTCGATTATAGTTTTGAATATAATTTGAATATCTAACTTCATTTATATGTGGTGATTTTGAAAGTAATACTAATATCTAGATAGATTTATAAAAAAAACAAACGATATTAAGGTATTTAAATTACGAGTTCTATTGGTGAGCATCTTAGAAAATAATGGAATGAGTGAAGGGAAAAAAAGAGTTGCATCCATAAGCATGCTTAACTAGTCAATTGGAATGTAACCAAGAGGCAATCTTTTGAGGCTTGGCGTGTACACGTCAGTCATGAATTGAATTTTTACTAGAAACTAACTTATTGTTGTTTGGTTATTCTGAGTTTGAGTTTCGATGTAGATGGTTAACATAGTGGGTCGTAACAAACAATCAATCCGTCCTTGACAATAGTCGGAAGGCATTTAAACTCGAATCAAACAACGTGATATATTTTTAAGATTAGTCCATTCAGTAATACTAAATGTTTCTTTGGTAAAGTAGATGATCATGATGGACAGAGTTCACATGTTTTGTTTATGTAGAAGAATCCATTTAGTTTTTTTTTTTTTTTTGCATGGGCTTTTCACATATTAGTTATGAGGCTCATAAGGATTCTTATAGCCCACTATATCAGAGCCGTAGTGGCAGCACCGCTATAACGTTAGGGAGAGAGCCAGACTTGCGTTGACAAAGGGACAGCAAAAATAGACACGTTTCAAAACGGTCTTTGAGCAGCTGCTTATCTGCTAATTTGGTCTGATTGGAATTATTGTTGAATATGGATTTGATAAATAGTTTCTTCAAACGGAAAGAAGGTGCTTGCTGCTTGGTAACTTTTGAAATCTTTGATGTATATACGAAGTTATGTCAGGATAACAGAAGCTAGTTTGAAAAGGAGAGAGTGGCATATGACTTTCCTAGTTAATCTTACTCTTAATCAGTATGGGATATATAATATTTAATCAACTAGGATGGTATAACATGTGATTGTTTTGGTGAGAAAGGGGGAGAAGTGGAGGGCAGATAAAGAATGGCCAGTGACACGAGCGCCATGCAGAAGAGGACACTCAAATCCAAAACACTTATTATCTAAACATTTTACTGACCTTAATAATATATTGTATAAGGCCATAGTTTGAGCCTGACAGTAGTGGATCATCATCATCCATTTACTCTTTTCCATCAGCAGCTCGGAGTGAGCCAAGCTGAACCGGTGCTTGAGTCCCAACCACTTTTGATGAACCATAAAGAGACACATCACTGCCTTTAGCTTTCTCTTTCTCAATCTGTTCCTTTATCCAGAAGTATGTTATTCTAAGCCCCTCCTGATTCACCACACAAAACCAAGTCACACAAGGTGTCAGTCAAATTCTCATCTTATCTTTGAGCTACTTGGAGTAATAATAATAATAATGTTTTTAGTACCTTCAATCTCATTGTTGGAGCCCAACCAAGCTTCTCTTTGATCAGATTGTTGTCTGAGTTACGGCCACGGACACCTTCTGGTCCTGGAATGTGGTGTATTGGTAGCTTCTTCTCTTCAAAGCTTAGAACCATCTCTGCAATCTCATTCATGCTCACCATCTCATCGCTTCCTATGTTCACCGGCTCACGGAAATCTGATTTTGTCAACCTAAAACACAACCATGAGGAAGATCAGTAAATGATTTCAAGAAATAGCTATGCTGTAGTTAAAAGCTTTCTATGACATTATTAGGCGGATGTCTAGGTCGATTTTGAAGTGCTTAGACAGACTTATTTAAAATCATTCTAAAATATCGTTTCATTTAGGTCCGATTTGCCCGACTATGCCTAGAACGATTTTTAGAACACTGATAAAATTATCTCATTTCAAGTTTGGAGCTAATGGCTTCACCTGAGTACACCTTCAACACACTCATCAATGAAGGTAAAAGAACGGGTTTGAAGCCCATCTCCCCACATCTCAAACCTATCTGTAGAGGTGAGAGCCTTTCTGCAGAAAGCAGCCGGAGCCTTCTCTCTTCCACCTACAAGTTACCAAATATTAAAACACAATGGTAAAGCAAAGAACAGTCCCTGGAAACTGTTTTGTTTTGTCTGTATAACCTTTCCATGTTCCAAAAGGACCGTATATGTTATGGAACCTTCCAATGCGGCACTCAATCCCAAAATCTTTGTTGTAATGCTTGCACAGCTCCTCTGTTGCAAGTTTCTCTAAACCATAAGCATCTTGAGGCTACACAACATTAGAAAATTAAAGTAAGAAAGACTCGTTATACATTTTTGCAAGTACATATGAATGAGACTGACACAAACCTCTGCAGGCCAAGCATCTGACTCCTTGAGGCTCACATTAGTAGTCTCCAGCTGCTTGAACTCCGGATAGATACATGCACTAGAAGCATAGAAGAACCTGAAAACACACATAGTATTATTATACAATTACAAAAAAGGAAGATACCCCAAAAATACAATTTTCTAACCTCTTAATCCCATTGATCCTAGCAGCTTCAATCATATTGAAACTAATCATAGTATTGTTATACATAATAACCGAGTGGTTGGACTGGATAAACCCATTCCACCCATATCAGCAGCCAAGTTAAAGACATGATCAACACCATCAGTAACCTTGAGGCAATTCTCCATGACCCTGAGATCAACGAGGTGGAACTCATCACAGAACATGTCTTCAGTCATGTGCTCATTCTTCTTCCAATCAGAAGCAATGACGTAATGGCCCTCGTGCTTCAAACGGCGAGCAATGTGGGAAGCTATGAAACCTCCAGCGCCTGTGATTGATATCTTGAGCTTCTGAGAAGGCCAGTAAAGCTCTCTCTCGAGGTCCTTGTATGTGTAGGCACCATAGTCAGTGCTTCCATTGGTGGTTGCCGACATACTCTAGCAAAGAGACACATACAAATCTAGTGAGACAGAACAGTAAAGACTTAAACTTTGTAATGTCTGAATCAAAAAAAAGAAGAGACAAAAACACAACTTCTAGTCAGACAGAACAGTAAAGACTTAAACTTTGTAATGTCTGAATCAAAATGTGAAGAGAAAAAGACACAAATCTAGTAAGACAGAACAGTAAAGACTTGAACTTTGTAATGTCTGGAACAAAAATAAGAATGAGACAAAGAAAAAACACAAATCTAGTAAGACAGAACAGTAAAGACTTAAACTTTGTAAATGTCTGAATCAAAAATAAGCAGAGACAAAAAAAAAACACTTCTAGTCAGACAGAACAGTAAAGACTTAAACTTTGTAATGTCTGAATCAAAATGAGAAGAGACAAAAACACAATTCTAGTAAGACAGAACAGTAAATAAAGACTTAAACTTTGTAATGTCTGAATTTAAATGAGAAGGGATAAAAGCAAATCCAACAAGCCTGGAACAGTCAGATCTCATGCAAATGGCTAAATGTACCATCAGAAGCACACAGAGATTAGAGAGAAGATATCAATATCTCGCAATTTCGAACATTAACCAAATTGGGATTAGATCAGTTACCCTGAGAAAGCTTCGAGATGGTGAAGAAGAGATAATGCAGAGACAGAGAGATAAAGGTGAGGACTTTTGGGGGAAGGAGGAGGGAGAGTAATCGTTTGTATGGTCGTTATATATAGAGACAAGGAGACGAGACAACGAGGAAGATGAACAGAGGAGAGCAACACCACTCGTTTCATTAACTTTCTTCTCCACCAATCTTCGGTTACTGCATCTCTGTATTTTTTTCAATTGACTAATATACCCTCAAAAACATGAATTTAACTGATTTTTTAAAAAATCATTTTCATAATATAATCATACTAAAGTAGTAGCTTTTACAGCATTTCATAATTATTTGTTTACGGTTTAATGTATTTGTCTAATTCTTATGTTTTGGTTTTTTCAAAATGCAAATAAGTTTTTACTAATTTTCTCCAATATATAATTGCTGTATCTCTATATTTTTTTACCAAATGATTAATATACCCTCCAAAACAATTGATGAATTTAATTGATTTGAAAAGAATTCAATTCAACGCATAATAATAGCTTTTGAAGCAGTTACACAAATTAGTAACGGTTTAAGGCATTTATCTAATTCTTACGTTTTATATTTTAAGAAAATACAAATAAATTCAATAGAAACTAATTCTGAGTCTATGAACCTTTTGATTTTTTATATGAAAAAAGAATAAAAAACTTGATTAATAAAAATAATAAAACCTTATCATTTTTATGTCATATACAATAAAAATTATTTAAAGAAAAGTAGAAAAAAAGAATAACAAAAAATAATATGACTAACGAATTATACATTTGTAAAAATATAGTAATAACATTACTAACAAATATTTTCATGTTTCATTTATGAACTAAATTTTGATCCGCGCGGTTGCGCGGATGTTTAATTTCATTTATATATTTATAGATATTTATTATATATTATTAATGGCATATATTTTTAACTTAATTATATATTTAATTTTCTATAAATATTTCAAAAAAAGAATAATTTTATAGATTATATGTCGTAATCAATCACTTGTTTTAAAAGGTCACATGTATTTGGTATTTTTATTATATATTTGTTTTATTAAATTTACTTTCGATTATTAAAAGAAATGCATAAAATAATATATTTTAATAAATTTTGTTTTCTTACCCGCACTTTAAAGTTATAGATTACTTTTTAGCATTTTTTATGTTTATTTATGTTAGATAAAATATTCTTGTATATATAATAGTTTAAAATATTTAATTTTTATACATATATATAATATAGTATAGTGTGTTAGCCCGTTTTGCTATTATATTATATTTTTAATTTAAATATTTATATTTATGTAAATAAATTAATTAATATATCAATTTTATATAATTTTATTATATTCAGTTCAGTATAATAGTTTTTAATATGATAGATTATGATTATAAAATGAATAAAATATAATAAAATTTTTATTTTACATTTAATAAATGATAATTGGTTATATATATATATATATATATTAATTTATAATAATAATAATTTATATTAATTACTAAATTAGTGAAAATATTTAAATAGTATTTTAAAATTGAGGTCTTGTCAAAATATTTTTTCAGCAAATTTTAAATATATATAAATATATATATATATATATATATATATATATATATAAATATATTAATTTAAAATTAAAAGATATCAAAAGATATTATGATTAAAATAGTTACACATATTTTATATTATTAGTCTTAAGGGAATACATTTATAATTCTTTTAGAGAAAATTTAACTAAACAAATCACACATAAAAGAAGTTATGATTTTTATTTTAATAGTATAGATATATCTGAAATTATATAATTTAAAAAGGTTTGTACACCTATTTCATATATATATATATGTATAGTATATAACTAACTTTTATTTCATTTTCTATTTACAAAATATGTTATTAGAAATTTTTGATATTTTAATAATTCATGTTAATGATAAATCGATTTTAACTATAGATTTGGAGTTTACTTTTAATTTTAACAAAAATTGTTTATAAAATAATCAAAATCTTACCAAAAATTTCAAATATTTTTTATTCAAACCTAAACAGCTTGATTATATAGTTACACAATATATAAGCACACAAAAATGTAAATAGATATAAAATGTTTATTATAATATGAGAGTTATATTTTAAAAAATGAAAAATATTTGCAAACGTGCAGGTCAAAGTTTGGTTGCTTGCTTATAGTGAAGACATAATGGGAATATTGATTGTGACAAATATTCAAAAGTGGTAAATAAGGAAACGTATAGTAAATTATTACCAAAAATAACAAAATAAATCAAACGTACATTCCTTGACTTTGTATATATATATATAACAGAGCATTCTCAGTTTTCTAGACACAACAAAACAAAAAAATGTCGAAAGAAACTTGGATGGCTTTAGTTATGAATCTCTTATCTCTTTTATCCTTGGGAGTTTTAGTTCATTCCGATCAAAGTACCATGCCTCTCAGATCCTTCAAGGTCAGCTTTAAAACATAAACGTTAGACACGGATGTTTTTCTTATTTAATATATTTATTTAAGTCAACATCGTTTTTCTTATATAATGTATTGAGCTCAGCATCTTTTTCATTTGCAGATAGGTGAAAATGTAACATATGATTGCATAGATATTAATATGCAACCAGGACTTGATCATCCCTTACTCAAAAACCATACAATCCAGGTGCATGGTTTAAAAAAATTGTCTCCTACATACATTTTTTAAGAAATGTGATTTTTTAACATGACTATATCTTTTGACCTTTTTGAATGTTTTTTTTTTCTCTTGAAAGATGAAACCATCAGTTTCAAGGACTGAATCAAAAAGTCAAATTGGCATAAACAAAGTACAAAAACAGAAAATACCATGTCCAGATGGAACCATTCCTGTATGGAGAAATACAAAAGAATTCATCACCAACGCTCAAGATTTGGCCGAGAAGCATGTCCATCCGCTATCAGCTGATAGTCCTGGAACACATGTAACACATTCAATTTCCTCCTCATACCTTAGATCATGTTTATCCGGATTTTTTAGGGTGAAATTTTTAACTTATAATTTCATTTTTTTATACTTTTCGGCTAAGAGACGTCTTTTATGTTTTTTATTTACGAGACGGTTCTAAGGTTTTCTTAGTTAAAAGTTAAAAAATATACCTTAAAAAGATAAGAACTCTACCCTAAGAACCCTACAATAAACATGCCCTTACAACTCATTTTTTCTTATAGCATATTATTTAATATAAATACGGTCACTATAAACATTCTTTTTTGGTAGATGGCTGGAGTAAAGTCACATAATGGTCCATATCGTGGTGTAGAAGCATGGTTTGATATATTCCAACTAGACATTGCAAAAGATCAAGCCTCGTATAGTCAAATATATATAGGCAGTGGATCAAATAAACAAGTCGATTACATCTCAGCGGGTTGGATGGTAGGTTTACATTTTATTGTTTTTTTATATAATTCGTTTAATGGTCTGGATAGTCCTAAAATATTGCAAGTCTTTTACAGATAAATCCAAGCTTTTTCGGTGACGGACGTGCTTGGACATATGGATTTTGGAAGGTGTGCATGTCTTCTATATATACTTGTTGAATATTTAGATCAAATAACATTATAAATATAAATATGATTTTGATAGGGTAAAGATGGAAAAGGATGTTACAATACGGCGTGTTCAGGGTTTGTTCATGTATCACAGACGATTCCCATTGTTCAACCCATTGATCTTCCGGCTGGAATAACTGTGTATTTGCAATACTCGATCCATCAGGTATTTTTTCTTAATAATATATATTTATATAACATTTTTCATTCCCATTTAGTAGTAAAGGATTTATGAAGAATCAAATTAGTGGCTGATGTATATAACTATATCTTTTACCATTCAAATAATTTCGTTAACACATTTTTTTTACTGCAAGTCTTATAAATTAACAAATACTTTTTCTGTTAAATTATATGTTAAAAGGACAAAAATACAGGAAACTGGTGGCTTACAGAAGTAGGGTTAGGCGACATAGGATATTGGCCAAAAGAGCTATTTAGCCTTTTAGACAATGGTGCAAATATGGTCGGAGCTGGTGGTACGGTTCAGGCTTCGCGTCATGGTTCAAGCCCTCCCATGGGTAATGGTCAGTTTCCGAGTTCTAATCGCCCTTCAAAATCAGCAATTTTCACAAACATAGAGGTTTTGGATTCCAACTATGAGCAGCATGAAATGGATTATGTTCCTACAGAAGTGGTTCTAGATAGTCCCAAATGCTATGGGCTAACAATTGGTAGGAGATTTTTATACCGACATTTAGGTTTCTACTTAAATTATGGAGGTCCAGGAGGAAACTCTTGTGGAGTTTGATATATTTGAGTGTAATATTGAAATTTGAAATTCAATAAATAATAATTGTATTTTAAGAAAATGCATAGAGTTATAATTCTGCCTTCTTTATTTATTTTTTCCCTCGAGGCCAGTGTCATTTTAATTTGTAAATGGTTGATGTCTTATTTAACTCTTGAGATCTTGAAACAATTTTGTTATCAAATAAACATTTCCAGGTGCATGGCAATTGTATCGGGACTGAATTATTTTGTCATATTTATTTTATCATGTAATTTCTTACAGCCGATGAAAACTTGTTAGAAGTTTTGATGATATAATAACTATGTGAATTTGTAAGAATAAGAAATAATGTAAAAGAAATTACTAAATTTCTGGAGTACGAGGTATATAAACTGGCATGAATAAAACTTTAAGTATGTTGTTAAGGTAAGTTATAATTTTTATTTTTCAACAACATTCAGAATGGATATTCTTCCTCTCTATCCAAGGTAATGGTATGCATATAAATTAATTGAAATTGTTTCATACATTTCTTCTTCGTTGTGTTTATCTTATATATATCTGTGTGGATTTTGTTTTGCGTTTCTCCGCGAGAAGTGTCTTGATTTCTATTAGTTAATGTTGTTGTATTCACAATGTCTTTCCCAAATTGAGGATTCTGCCGTGGATGTTTTGGAATACTGTTGACTCTATTCAGCTTTTAGCTAAGTATCTGTTAAGAAATCATTTTTTGAGAAAATGTTATTTTGAATCCCATGATTAGAATGGAGAGGATCGCAAAATTGGAAGAGTGTTTTGCAAAATTAACTCAAAACTTGAAGTCAAATATAAAACTAATTAATTGATTTGTCCTATTCATCTTAGAAGTTCTGATTATTCACGAAAATATCACTATTTGTTTTTTTCTTAAAATTGTGTGTTTATCTATCATTTTCATCAATTATTTATGAAAATGTCACTTCCATCATTTCACCCAACAAACCATGAACAATCAATATGAAACTCATAATGCATCAAAAAATCGATTTTTACTCATTCTATCTCATATTTTATCCACAAAAACTAAATATCTCTCAATTTCTCTATATATTCATCCAAAAACCCTCCCAAGGTTTTTATTCTAAAGTTTTTAAGGTTCATATAGCTATTCAAGTTCATGATTACTGATTATTAACGATTGAGTACTTGTCGTGGTGAAGTTTTGTGTGCTTGAAGAACTAAGCAAGTTTTCTCAGTGGTTCAAGGTATGAATCGAATTGTTTACCCAAATTTGTTTGCGAGAAGACTTACATGTATAGGTTATCCTTTGTAAAATTTCAATTGCAAAAATAACATGAATGGAAGACTTCCAGGAAAGTCTTCTCTGAGAAGATTTTCACGACTTCACGAAAGTCTTCTACGAAAATGTATAATAAACCTTCATTTTTCTTCAAATTTAAAATGACCTTTTACATTTTATTGTTAATTCATGTGTTTTAGACAATATTTTGGGTCCTAATTGAAATTCATAACTTTATTGGTGATAATTTAGAGGTTATCAAATATGTTTATTAATGTTTCTAGCTAATGATAAAAGACTAAGTCTTCTGGATTATTTTTTCGACCTTGATGTTCTATGTTTACTAATGTTTTCTAATTTTGAATGCTGAAAATATCTATGTCAACCAGAAGATGTGTATGAGCGGCTGTCTTCATGTTTGAAGCAAATTGCATTTGGTAAATCTGGATTCTATTACTAGTATAGAACTTGATGCTCTATATAGATTTAAATATTTATGTAATATTTGATGAATTTGGCTAAGTTTTCTTGAAAAGTCTTCTCCTTTAGTCGTAGTAAATTTGACTATTTTTTTGTGTTATTGTGTTTTGCTATTGAATTTGTATCAAAAACTTTAGTCAAGTACTTTTGGTAATATAATATTGTAGACATGAATATATTTACCAAAATTTTTCATTAATATCTCTTTAAATCTACAAAAGAATTCACAATTAAAATAGTACACCTACAAATCACAAAATGATCATAAACAAAATTATTATAGATCATTCCTCTAAAAAACAAGTTTGGACTCCACTTAACATGAGAGAAGACTCCATCAGAAGACTTCCGAAAAGATTTCCATGAAAGTCTTCCAAATCGTTTCAGTTCTGAAAAATCTGCATATCCAAAAGCAATTGACTTCAAAACATTGAAAAACTTTAAAATAAAGTAAGAATTTAAAACAACAAAATTTTTTTTCAAAAGTTAAGAGATTTAAACAACAAAAATTGATAAGAAAGTGGAAGATGAGAACCATGTGATGAAAAACTTGTAAAACAAAATAAATAAGTAAGAAACATGAGAAAAAATAAAAATTGGTATAAGATGTTCACATCTATTATGAAATAAAATATATGAGAGAAAGCTCCGCCGGAAAATAACAAAGCTTTAAAGTTTGGTCAATAGCAAATTATATAGCCAATGTTTCAAGCAGAGAGAGAAAGTTTGTGCATGCTTAGATTATCTTAGTTGCTAAGTTAGAGGTTTTCACATGTTAACATGAACATTAAAAACAACAGCTACAAATTCATATGTTCCTAGTCAAAATCTATATATTTTACAATGATTTGTAAATAGTATATGGATTTCTAAATACACTAAAATACATAAACCAATAACGCCTCATAAATAGTAGTTTTTGAGCATTTAATATTATTTTATTATAGTTTTAATGTATTTGTCTAATTTTTCTGTTTTAGATTTTTCAAAAATGCAAATAAGTTTTATTAATTAATTTTCTCCAATATCTAACTATTGTATCTCTATATTTTTACCAAATGATTAATATACCCTCCAAAAAATTGATGAATTTAATTGATTTTAAAAAGAATTTGATTCAACACATAAGTAATAGCTTTTGAAGCATTTATAGAAATTAATGATGGGTTAATGAATTTATCTAATTCTTCAGTTTTAGATTTTAAGAAAATACAAATAAATTTAATAGAAACTATTCTGATTCTATGAATTTTTTGATTTTGAATATAAAAAATCGAATAAAAAATTAATTAATAAAAATAATAAAACCTAATCATTTTTATGTCATATAAATTAAAAAAATTTAAAGAAAAATAGAACAAAAAATCTGAGTAACAAAAATAATATGACTAACAAATTATATATTATTATGTAAAATATAGTGATAACATTGTATTTAAATACAAAATTTTACTAAGAAATATTGTCATGTGAATATATTTGAAAAGTATAGTTTAAGAGGGTTTGTACACCTATTTCACATATATATATCGTATGACAGTATTCAATAATGATAGATGTATATATATGATAGATAATCAATATAAAATAATATCTTTTGAATCTTAATCAAAGACACACCTAATTGTTTTTTTTTTATTTTATAGTAAATTTCATTAAATTATATTTAAATATTACTATAAAATTCACCAAAATTGAGTAAAACAGATATTTAATAATATAAAATGTAAATGGTATAACATTAGAATTTATCGTAATTTAAAAAAAAGATTACAAATGCCTAATCCAATAATACATGCATTTAGAAGAACGAATGAAATGCACCAATTGATTAACATTAAATAAAAGGGTGTTAGTAGGAGTTAAATAAGTTGATTTTTAAATAAATTTAGAAAAAGTTTAGAGAATTTTGTAGATTGTGAAAATCTAAGAAAATTAGAATGATTTCAAGATTCTAATAACTATATATAGTATTCTTAAAATTTTATTTTGTGAATTAAATGATTAAAAATGTAATTTCCATTAACAACACTCCGTGAGTTTCTTCAAATTCAATACTCCCACTTAAGTATTTTGTTTGGCATTGCTAAGTGAACCCAAATCCATACTCTTTTCAACAGCTAACTAACCAATGTTTTTAAACCAATAACTAATATTTTTTTTAAAATATAACTTATCAATATATATTACCAAAAAATAAAAAAGGTAAATAGACTACTTTAAAGTTTTTGTCACAAAAATAAACATTAAAGAAAAATATGATTAAAATAATTTTTTTTATTTTTTAAAAAATAATATTTTTATTTTATTTTTAATTTTAAGCTTCATATTTAAAACCCCGACCCATAATTCTAAATCATAAGTATATATTAGTTAACCCAAGATGTATGAATGTATATTTACACTTTTTAATAAAGTTTATTTTGATCATTTTTCTCTTTAAAAATTATTTTGATCATTTTTTTCTTTAAAAGTTATTTTGATCATTTTTCTCGTTAAAAGTTATTTTGGTGACAAAAATATTTTTAGATCTATTTTAAGATATTTTTCAAATATAAAAATATAAAATGAAATTTTTGTAGAATAAATAAAGTTTTATAAAATCTATGTTTTTCAGGAATGTATATCTTTTAGAAATGGAAGGAATATATATACATTTTATCTTATTAGGTAGAAAATAATATACATTTTTTTATTCCTGATTTTCTCGAGACCCAATCACTCTAATCACAAAATCTAAATCGGAGCGTGTTATAAAATGGAAGGAAACAGATTCTTTTCCTCTGCACATCTTTAAAAGAGAGAGAGAGAGAGAGAGAGAGATCTAGGGTTTCTCGATTTCATTTGAGTATGCTCGACGCTCTAGTTCCCGGCAGTGACATGGCTTCTCTCGACGCCGATTTGCTTCAGCTCCCTGAGATGTCTACCTTCGTCCTCAAAACCAGACCCGATTTCACTCAGAAGCTCTTCGATCAGTGGCTTTCGCTCCCCGAAGCTCATCGTCAGGTCGATTTTTGGGTTCCTTATTGGTTTCACTGTGGTTTGTTTGTTGCTCTATGAGTTGAGGAAGATGGTTAGGTTTCTGTGTAGAGTAGATTTGGTTATCGAAGTGACTGTGTGCTTTTGATTAGCTTATTGGATAGATAGGAAGATGATTAAGTTTCTGTGTAGAGTGGATTTGTTATTGAAGTGACTGTTTGATTTTTGATGGCGTGTTGGATAGATAGGAAGATGATTAGGTTTCTTGTGTAGAGCAGCTTTGTAATTGAAGTGACTGTGTGCGTTTGATTAGCTTATTGGTGTGTCTTACTGCGATGTAGACTTTCCTTAGGAAGAAGATGCGTAGGTTTTCTGTGTGGAGTAGATTTGTTAGCAAGGTGACTGTTTGATTTTGATTTTGATTTCTTCATGCGTTATCCTTCTCTTAATTAGGAATTGTCTATTGGATAGAGAGGAAGATGATTAGCTTTCTGTGTAGAGCAGATTTGTTATTGAAGTGACTGTGTGCTTTACTGTGAAGTAGTCTTTCCTTAGGAAGAAGATGCTTAGGTTTTTTGTGTGGAGTAGATTTGTTAGCAAAGTGGCTGTTTGATTTTGATTTCTTCATGCGTTATGCTTCTCTTAGTTAGGAATTTTCTATTGGATAGAGAGGAATTGTGCAAGACGGAGCTATGTGAGCACTTGGAAGATGCTTAGGTTTTTGTGTAGAGGGGATTTGTTATTGTATAGACTCTTTGTTTCTCTTCTCTTTCATGCGTTATGCGCTTTGTTTGTTGCCTGTTGGATTGATATGAGTTGTGGAAGGTGTGAATCTTTAAACATAAGATGCTTAGGTTTCTGTGTGGAGCAGATTTGTTAGCATAGTGACTGTTTGATTTTGATTTCATCATGCGTTATGCTTCTCTTAAATAGGAATTGCCTATTGGATGGATATGAGTTGTGGAAGGCGTGAATCTTTAGACCTAAGATGCTTAGGTCTCTGTGTAGAGTAGATTTGTTATCAAAGTGAATGTTTGCTTTTGCTTCTTTTATGCGTTATGCTTCTCTTAAATAGGAATTGCCTATTGGATAAATAGAAATTGTGGAAAACGATGCTTAGGTTTTTTTGTGTAGAGCAGATTTGTTATCAAATAGACTCTTTGCTTCTCTTCTCTTCATGCGTTATGCTTCTCCTAAAATAGTAGACTTATTATTGTAAACAGTTTTTTTCACTGATTTTTTTTTTTGTCTTTCCCTATTTTTATAGGTTACATCATTGCTTCAAGATGCAATGTCTGGAGCTCCTTTGAATGTTCCTGGAAGTGCATCTGGTTCTGGTCCTGGCACCACCAATTCTTTACCATCCATGTTTCCAGCCGGAAGTGCTCCTCCACTTTCACCTAGAAGCTGCGGCTCACCGCGTACGATGAAACAGAGGGCTCCTTCTAATTTAGGATCTCCTCTTAAAGTACTCAACGAGCCTGTTAAAGAGTCCATACCTCAGGTTTTGAATGTGCATTCTTTTTTCTTACTTCAATTTTTGTGTTCTAACGGAGTCATTTATTTATGATGGGTGTAGTTTTATTTTCAAAATGGTCGCCCACCTCCCAGTGAGATTAAAGAGCAATGTATGTTTAGAGTCAACCACTTTTTCTATGGCCATATGGATGGACTGCAAATACAAGGTAACAGAATCATGAGTTTTTTTAATATCTAAAGCAAAATGTCTTATTAACTTTAACCCTTGTCAATACTCAGAATTCAAATTAGTCACAAGAGAAATCTGCAAGCTCCCATCTTTCTTCTCCACCTCACTTTTCAGGAAGATCGATGTCAATAATACAGGTTTTGTTACTAGGTGTGTGTGCCTTTTATGCTTGTACTATGGAATCTCATATTTTCACTGTGCTTCAAGCTTACTTATCATTTTATATCCGCACTTCACTGAGTTTCGTGATGAAAATGTTGTACAATCAATGATAACAGACTCTTACAGTGATTCTTTTCTCGTTTATGCAGAGAAGCATTTATTGATTATTGGGTAAACGGGAACATGTTGATAATGGATATGACGACCCAAATATTTAAGATACTAAAGCAGCAAAATCAAAACTTCCTTGTGAAGGTAGTTTCTTTTGATTGGTTTATTCATTAAATGTAGTCATTCTCATTCTCCAACATCTTTTCTCATCTGTTTGCATTTTCATTCACAGGAGGATTTTAAGCCACTACTTAAAGAACTTTTGGCAACACATCCTGGGCTAGAGTTTTTGCAAGGCACACCTGAATTCCAAGAAAGATACGGTTAGGTCTTAACTTCAGTTGCATTTTAGTCAGTTTCCTATTTCTTCTCATCTCCAAATAATGATGACAAGGGGATAATTTTCCTTAATTGCTATTTTTTCTAGCGTATCAACGTGAATTGTGGTCATGAGCCTGCGAGAACACTTTTTTAACACTGTCTAGAAGCCACATTCTTTTGCATTTGTTGCTGTTGGATAATATGGCTCTCTGATACAGTTTGTTTTTTTGATTGGCCAGCTGAAACTGTTACCTACAGAATCTTTTACTACATAAATAGATCTGGAAATGGTCGACTTACATTGAGGGAGCTTAAACGAGGAAATTTAATTGATGCTATGCTTCATGCTGATGAAGAAGAAGATATCAACAAAGTGTTGAGGTACTGACAAAACGAGCCTGTTCTGTTATGGTTTTGTCTCTTCTTTTGAACATCAACACTTTTCTATTTACCTTGAAAACTAGGTACTTCTCGTATGAGCATTTCTATGTCATATACTGCAAGTTCTGGGAGCTGGATTCAGATCACGATTTCCTGATCGACAAAGAAAACCTTATGAAATATGGCAACCATGCTCTTACTTACCGGATTGTCGACAGAATATTCTCCCAGGTTTTCCTCTAAATCTTCTTGCACGCTTCTTAGTTGCAAAATTATTACTCCTATCAAGATGACTGACATGATGGATGCATTAACTTCTACTAAGGTTGCTAGGAAGTTTACTAGTAAAATTGAAGGGAAAATGGGGTATGAGGATTTTGTGTATTTCATACTTGCGGAAGAAGATAAATCGTCAGAGCCTAGCCTAGAATACTGGTAAGCTGTGACGTAAGGATCCAAAAGGTGGCAGACAGATAGCATTTCGAATGTTTTAATCTGACATAAATGATATATTGCACCAGGTTTAAGTGCGTAGACTTGGATGGGAATGGGATTATTACGCGAAATGACATGCTGCGCTTTTATGAGGAGCAGTTGCATCGCATGGAGTGCATGGCGCAAGAGGCTGTTCTTTTTGAGGATATCTTATGCCAGATAATTGATATGATCGGACCAGAGGTGAACAATACCTCTCATGCTAACATGGATATTTAAGTCCGAAGACATAGCTGATGTTTATAGTCATCTTCGCTGACTCTTACAATTTTTTGTTGTTCGTCCTTCATTGTTTCTCGTTGGTTGCCACAGGATGAAAGCTATATAACCCTGAATGACCTGAAGGGCTCCAAGCTCTCTGGAAACGTCTTCAACATCCTTTTCAATCTTAATAAATTTATGGCATTCGAAACACGGGATCCGTTCCTCATTCGCCAGGTACGTCTTTGTCTGATATTTTTAACATTGATAGCGTTCTTGGTGCCGCGGTTCTCTTATAAAAAAAATTGTCAAAAAATGGAAACAGGAACGTGAAAACCCAACATTGACAGAGTGGGACAGGTTTGCACATAGAGAGTACATAAGGCTTTCAATGGAAGAAGATGTTGAAGATGCATCCAATGGAAGTGCTGAGGTTTGGGATGAGTCTCTGGAGGCTCCCTTCTAAGTTCATCGAGGTAGCCCTCCCCTCTTTATAATGGAATCATATATAGTCTTTAGAAGCAAACATAAACTAGAATCAGTGAGATGAGAATCAACTTATATTGGTTAATCATGTAGGCTGGTACATTATCACTGAAGGGAAATACCAAAATCATTTGAGAGAAAATCTTGGGAACTTGCTGTAGTAAAACGAAAGAGAAAGAAGAGTATCACCTCTGCTTCAACATTCAGTTCGTTGTTACCTCATCTTGGTGAGGTGGTTCCTTTCAAGTTAGCTGTTGTTATATATAGACAAGTTTCATTTTATTTTATCGTTATATACATCGTGCTGACTGGATTTTTACAATCGCACTTCTTCAACCGTATTTGATTCTCTCCTTTTGTTCATCTCAATCTGTACTTTTCCATCTTCTGTTGTTTAGAATTTGTTAATGTGCCTTTAATCAATTGGTGGTTGTTTTTTTTTTTTTTTTTTTTTTTTGGTTTTGGATGCATCCTGGAGAGTTTTTCTCCTCATTTCTTTTGGCTAAGCTAAAATTGTATCCAGCCCCATCTTTAATTCTCTAAAATATGGTTTATATTCTTGTATGTCATTTTTTTTTTTGTGGCTAAGAACGTAAATTTCATCCAGTGCATAATGGGCAGATTGATGCAATGTATGAGGTTGGATCTCATTTACTAAAGATGACATATTTAAGTTGTTGTATGTCATTTTATTTTCATCAATATCCAAATCACTATTATCCAGAGGTTGTAGAGGAGATGACTCGTTTAGTACGTATTACACATCCGGATTGTTGTAGTTGGATATTAGTTTCAAATATCTGACCAAAAAAATTAATGATCCAAAACATTTTGTGTACTTGAAAGATGAAAAATAACAAATTGAATGGAAACCTCATCTTGAATAACTCTATGATTAATTCAGTTTCTTAAATTGAGTTTCTTAAGAAAAATTAAGAAATTGTTTATTAACTTTTAACTGAAAAGTTAAGATAATTTTTAAATAAAAAATAGTTTTTTTAACCTTTCTTAAAGAAAAAAAACTAAAAACAGTTTCTTTTAATTTTTCCTAGTATGAGAAACCTACCACTTTAACACTCTCTTTACTCAGTAATCTGATTCCATTTCGTAACACTTCGGCAGCAGCAGCTCGGTCTGGTTGATTGTCTGATTAGCGACCGTTCGGTTTCCTTCTTGTCCACATACAAAACTTCCTTCTCGACATGGCTTGCCTTGCCTGGATGCAGATTTGTTGCAGCTACAAGAGATGTCTTCCCCTGTGCTGAGCCCTAAACCAGTATTCTCTTCCTCCATCATGTATATTTCCATTTCAGACATTTCTCACTTCTTCACTGTATCTCAATTCTGTCATGCCTTCATTTCTTTGACCTTACTGTTTGTTCAATTGATTTGTTGAGGATTGGTGTATTGAGGCATAATTGCTTCATGTTGCTTTGTCTGGAGCTCATTTGAATGTTGCAACTGCAAGTTCTGCCACCACCAATTCGTGTTTTCTGCGGGATCTATCTCCTCCGCTTTCACCGAGTTGTGGTTCACCAAGTATGAAGTAACAGAGACCACCTGCCCCTTCTAACTTAGGATCTGAGCCTGTTAAAGAGCCATTACCTCAGGTTCACAACTGCTTATGCAAATTTTTTAACTAGTGCATTCTGATATTTTGCTCCTTTTATATACTTACGGAGAAGAAACACGACAACAGTTTTATTTTTAGTAAGTAGATAAAAGTTGCTTCAATTTTATAAGTATTTATACAAGAATGTGGTTTCAGGTTTTGGTTGTTTTATATATTACATAGCTCCAGAGTGGCTAAGAGTAAGACCGTCTAATATCATGTGCAAGTGGAACTCTAAAACATTTCTAAAATATAAAAATAAGAAAAAATAAGAAAAAATAAGATTTTTTAAAAATATATATAGATAAATTATGGCATAAACTTTAAATTTTTAGATACATTGATAGATTAGAACTTATAACTTTAAAATAAACATCAAACATAGTTATTAACTTTTAAAGTTTCTTCATTTCTTGTTGTAGTAAACGAAAGAGAAAAAAACAAAATCATCTTTGCTTCTAACTTTCGTTCGTTGTTAAGTCATCTTGGTGATGTGGGTTCACAATTGGGAATCCAGGTTTGAAACCGGAAATTGGTGTTTTCCCTTTCAATTAGTTGTTGTAATATATACAAGTTTCTATTTTATTTTATCATTATAATCAGCGAGCGATGCTTGACTGCATGTTACAATCGGACTTGTTCCATCTTGTGTTGTTCAGAATTGTTAATCTTCCTTTAACCAATTGGTTGGTGTTTCTTTCTTTTATTTTGGTTTTAGATGCATCTCTGAGAGTTTTTCGTCAATTGTTTTTGGCTAAGCTTTAATCCTATCCAGCCCCATCTTAAATACTCTAAAATATAGTTTATATGTTGTTGTATGTCATTTTTTTTGGTTAAGAATGTGAATTTCATTAAGTGAATGATGAGGATATTGATACAAGGTTGAACCTAATGATGAGGATATGGATTATTGGCAAGTAGATAAAAATTACTTCAATTTTAATAGTATTGATACAAAAATGTGGTTTCAGGTTTTTGTTGTTTTATACATAATACATCACATGGCTCCAAAGCGGCTGAGAGTTGTATATGACTATTTAATATCATGTGCAAGTAAAACTGTTGAACTAAGACCTAAATATAAAAATAAGGAAAAAATAAGTAAAAGTAAAAAAGAAAATAAGATTTTAAATATATATAAATAATGATAAAAAATTAAAATTTTAGATATATTATTAGATTAGAGTTTATAATTTAAAAAAAAACCATCAAATAAAATTATTAATTTTCAAAATTTCTTCATTAAATAATTAAATATACCATTAATATTTTTTTGAATAATATCTAAAAATAATTTGAGAAGCCGTGGAGTTGTAAAACTCAACAACCAAAGACTATGATAAGACTCTTGCAGGTTTTGATGGGTTCCGCATCCAAAGGGTTTTGATGGGTTCCGCATCCAAAAATCAGACTAGACGTCTCTTTTTCTAGGAGATGGTTACACTCTGAGGATAGAACAGTGTTTTAACAAAACTGTAGTTAATGCATCTCTATGTTTTCCACAAAACACCTAACTTAATTCCCAATAAACATGTCTCATCAACCAAATCAATATGCTTTTCAATCTACTAATCAATCTTCTCTGGCCCGTTTCCTTGATGCTGAAGCAGCACATTCAGTTTGGTCCCCTGTTTGTGTCACAACACCAGATTCAACTTCTGCAGATGTGCCGTTGCATTGCTTTGATGAGGAAGAGATCTTGTTCTCTTCTAACTTCTGTTGTTTTTCAAACATCATCTGTAGGTATCGACCTTGTTTTTCAATCTGTAACTGCAGCGCCCGTTGAGTCTGTGACATATATTTTTAAACAAACATCAGCCAATAGTCATGACAGGCTAACACTCTTTCTTGTTAGAAACCAAGCAAAGAAGATCATTACCTCGAGCTGCTCATGGAGACGTTTCTGAACTTCCATCTGTAACCTTAGAGCTTGTGTGATCTCAATGCTCCTGGAAAAGATAGAGTAACAAAAATTAACAAGCTAGAAACACATATAAGTGTACTTTAACACTTTTACAAATCAAAACTTTGAACATAATCCTAGTTTGTTGTTATGCAGTCAGAAAACTGAGATGTCTTACGTTTTCATGTCAAGAGACTTGATATCTTCTATAGATGTCATCTTCTTCTCTTGAGGTTCTCCTGTGGAAGAAAGAAACAAGATTAACACAGAGACTTATAGTCTTTTCTAGAGAGTGACCAGTTCTTTAGAGGCCTAAGTAGTTTAAAGCTTAGAAAAAGTGTACAAGTATTCTATCCTAACCTGTACCTTCTGAAGTCTCTGGTTTATACCTTGCCGTTCTGTATTTCTGTAGAAAAAGAGTTTAGTATAAAGACATTAGAAAATGAAAAAACATCATGAGATGCAAAAAGAAACAAACATATGGTTAAGAACAAACCTGCAGATGGCTTTTTACATGATAAATGGTCAAGATAGGGTTATTCAAGAGCTTCAAAACAGCTTTAGGCGTGGCTCCTATTGTGAAAATAATAAAAAAGTCAAGAAAAGAATAGGCTCCAGTGTTTACAAAGAGAAGAAGAAAGCTTACGCACGTTCACTACCACCAAGCTGATTAACAGCTTCAACAAACGCCTCATGAAGTTCTGGTGTCCAACGCATCCGCTGTTTAGTTGTTGCTGCACTAGCTGATGAGTTCAGCTGCTCCTCCAACGAAACCACCTGATGCTGCTGCTGGTTAGCTACTACTATCTCTTGCCTTGGTACATCCAAAGATGGTGTTGGTATCTGTTGCAAATCATGTGAACCATTGTGTGGACTTGGATCTCCAAGAAGTTCAGACCAGTTCGGCTCTGAACCATTATCAACAGACATGAGCTGATCTGCCCAACTTTGCCACTCGCTTTTCTCATGAAGCTCCACTGATGAGCCCACCCTAACGTCACTACCCTGTGCTTGTGGATTCAGAGCAGGAACATGGTCAGGAAAATCAAAGAAGTCTTCAAGTGGATCTGAAAACTCTGGAAGCTGATGATGATTAATCAGTGAGGAGGATTGTGCTTCCAGAAAACAATCCTGTGGCATGGTGGGAACAGGTGGCTGGTTCTGGGAAGTCCTTCCATGAGTTGAGACAGCTGAAACATTGCAGAATCCTGAGGGAGAAGGAAACATATACCCACCAGAGTTGCCACCAGAGACCACAGGGTTGTTCATCAGTTCCTGCCCTGATGAACCCCAAAAAGAGTTAGACAACTTGGGGTATCTGTCTTCTACAGAAGTATGAAGAGCTGAAAAAGATGTTGAGTATCCAAAATCATTAGCCATAGTCATTGAAAAAGAGCAGTTTTGCAAAACACCACACAGTATCCCAAATTCATATGGCCAACAAATGAGAGAAACTTTGATGCATGAGTGAGAATCACTATGGCATGCTAATGTAGAGAATATAACTTTATGCAGAGGAGATGAACCATTGAATAAATTCCTTTTTTTCTATCTTTTTCCCCCTCAAGTCAAAAACAGTCTGCTCAGGAATATTCCCAATCTTTTTGTTTTACTTTAGATAAAAAAAACTCTTAAGCTCTCAATCTAGTTCATCAATCATCAACAAATAACACTAAAAGGAAATGAGAGGACAAATCAAGTATGCTTTGTTTATTCAGAAACCAAAGAACCAAGAGAAACAATCATGGAGATGATGAAGCATCTTACATCTTAGATTAGATAGTGAAATGACATTACATATAAGATATGGAATCAGTGCTTAAAGAATGAAATTTACACCCACTATCACTATATGGCTTTTGATGAGCCAGAGAGACTATTGTAAACTCAAAGAACACACAATAAAGGAGAATACTTTCTCAATTACTGAAAAGAATCAAATAAAGGTTAAAACTTTACAATCCTAAAGGCGACTCTAGGATCTAAACACAGATGGGTTTAACATAAACTCTCTCTTCTTAAGATCATAAACAAACCCATCACGAAAAGATCAAATCTTTTGATTGAAAATTCACAAACTAATGTGAAAGTTGATAACTTTGCTCTTCATTTAACCATCAAAGAACAGAGAAAGAGAGATTAAGGAAAGAGAATCTTACTTGAACTCATCAACGGCAGCACAGAACACAAGGGGCCCTGATGATTATGATGTTTTGATCAAAACAAGGCTTTTTGGTTTTGTCTTCTCGATATCTTCAAGGGAACTCTGCTTTCTCCTTGTGTTGTGTCACACCAGGGTTTTTTAAAATTCTCCTGACCGCTGGATTCCACTCATGTAACAATCAACGGCTGAGATTTTCATGGAGTACGAATATTCCTTTCTCTCTGTGGTAGGAGATCCAGCAAGGGCCCACTTAATGGCTATATTTGGCTTTCTTGAATTTAGTATAATTTATTGTGATTGGTCAAATGCTGCTTAATACGCCAAGGTATAATAGATTGTTATTCTGTTTTTATTTTTTTGTAACACTGAATTGTTCTGGTTGAATGACTACTTTTTTTTGGAGAGGAAGTGAATGGTAATTGAAAATTACACATAGTTTTTTTTTTTTTGTCAACTTTCTATTAAAAGCCCAAATGGGCATATTACAAGAGAAGTTATAAATACCCAATTTTTCATCTATGAAACTCGAAAACAAACATAAGTCTAAGACATTAGGCCCAATTTTAATGACCCAATATTCTTTCGAGAACACATTAATCCACGCGTTGCTATTGAAGAGAGTCTGAACCACGTGTCATCTTCTTTCCTTTTGCTTTCCCATGAGACCCGATGAAAGAGACACGTGTACTTGGCACTACGCATGGGATGAGAAACAGAGACGCAGCTTGCCGGCGAACCGCCGTTATGAACTTTGCCTCCGGGTAAACTTTGAACTCCTCCGCTTCCTATCCGAGTCTTTATCTATACCGCCGGATAATAAACCTGGGAATATTCAGTTGATCTAATAGAAATTTTTACCGGACCATCTTCGATTTAGGAAAGATGCCGATTTATCTAAATCTCCATCAGAACCAACCAAAACTAATCCAACTTCACTTTTTCTTTCTATCCAGGAGACTTTACTCTTAAGCCATTTATCGGCTCCATCATAGGAGAGTAAAGATTGATTCCTTTTAGAAAAAATAAGTGCAAACCGAGGAAAAAGAAGAGACTCTTCCTAAAACAAACGGGATTTTGATAACAAACTGCGAAAGAAAAGGATTAACAATATTTACAACCGTCCCAATCGAAGAACATAGAAAAACATTCTTGAAGCTTTGCTTCAACTGAGATCGGATACACCACAAAACTCGCCACCGCGAAAAAATAGATCCGCTTGACCGGAAAGTTTATTCGATTTAGAGATCGATTATATGATACAAAAGAAACAAAAAAACAAAAGGAAGGGGTGGCGACCGGCAGCATAAGGCACGCCGACCACCAGAACGATTTCTTTTTTTTTTTTGATTCTCTAGAGAGAAGTTAGAGCGACTGGAGAGAGAAAAGTCTTTCACTACACATAGTTTAATTGATATTGTGGAAGATGACAACTTTTAAAAAGGAAGAATAATTAATTAGGTGATGGTGGAGAATATTGAAATATTATATAAGGAGATTTGTTCAATAATTTTTAATCATTTGTGTCAAGATGATGCCATTTTTAGTTTTGTAAGAAAATAGTTATTAACAACTTTTACAATATAACCTTTTGCTTACTGTTTTTTGTTAATTCCTTTAACTTACGTTTTAGTATCTAAACTTTTTTTTTTCAAAAGTGATATTAGAAAATATGTAATTCTCTGAAATTATTTTTTTTAATTTTTTTTGTCACAAAATAGTACTAAAAATGTCTGAAATAGTTCTTTTTATTTTAAAATTTAATTTTAATTTTAATTTTTTAAAATTTTAAACTTCACTTTCAAAACATCGTTTCATAACTTTAAACCATAAGTATATATTAGTAACCCAAAAAATATAAGTATATAGTTACAATTTTTAATGCTATTTTTATTTTTATGAGAAAAACTTTCTTATAACTATCCTAAAATACCTTTTCTTACAAAACTGCATTAAACAAAATAAAAGGTAATTTAGATTTAAAAATTCATTAATCCTGGAAAAGGAGCCATAAAAATGAAAAAAAAAATTCTCAAAAAAAGAAATGTAGACCAAAAACTTTAACAATCACATGATTGATAATATTTTATTATTATTTCTAGTTTGATATTATATTAAACTATTAAAAAGATGCATACCCTTTATTAAAAGAACCAAAAATGCTTAGTCATAGAAACACGTGGAAAGCGGACCACGTGTCAACACAAGAGGTTGTTGTTCAAGGCGAAGTAAACTCCCGCGAGTTATTTGGAATCAGTTGCACTCTCTCTCACGTCTCTTTATTTATAAAAACAAAAGACTCTCTCCACAACCAATACACAACGAGAGAGAGAGAGAGATGGCGACTGATGCAGGATCAGAGTCGATGGCAACGGTGGCTGCAAAGGCTCCGGTGACGGCTGAGAGGAGAGTCCGGACTGATCTCGACGATCGTCTCCCCAAGCCATGTTCGTATACATTCTCTCCATCTCTTCTATGTTTCATGTCCGTTATATTCTCTAGTGTCACACCATTTGGGTATTACAGCATTGGCATTGAGAATATCTTACTAATAATATTAATATTAAATTAAAGAATTTCTTATAAATTTGATATACTCATGGGAAAGTTTCTTATTTGAGAAAAATTTCGATTTTATTAAGCAAAAAAAAAAACATTTACCATTTTTATTTAATATTGATCAATGTTCAACAAATAACTAGGAGATAGTTTTCATAGAGAGGATTAGCTTCAAGACGGATGCATAGTGTAGTTAGATTAAAAATTGTTTCACCTATAATTAATTTGACGCACATAGCCTGTCCAATCTAAACCGATTTTTAGAACATTTATATTGATATTTTTTTAATATTTATATTGATATTATGTTGAGAAACCACTGATAATGCTGGCCTTTGGGTCTCTTAAAGTTAGAGTCAGATATATGAATTTGGATTCAGTTTTACAAGTTATTTTGTAATGGAAACGAATTAAATAAATAGTTTTTGGTTAAATAAATTGGTTATACCATTTTATTCTGAATAGTTGTTTGGTGACTGAAAATAGATGTGCCACGAGCCATGGTTGCACCTGACATGGAAAACGTTAACGGGACAAGAGGACACAAGCACCAGGACATGTCTGTTCTTCAGCAGCACGTTGCCTTCTTTGACCAGGATGGTGATGGTATCATCTACCCATCCGAGACATTCAGAGGTATCCTTAGAGAGAACAATTAAAAACAAAAATAATTTTAATTAGATCATTAACCATTTGTTTTGCGTTGCCCAGGATTTAGAGCACTTGGTTTCAACGTGGTCTCTAGTTTCTTTCTGACATTCATCGTGCATCTAACCATGAGTTACGCCACATTGCCTGTAAGTTTCTCATCCACATCTCAGTTAAGATTGTATAGTAGTTAGCACCGTCTCATATCATCTGAATCATGTGAACATGGTCCAATTCTAAAATATTAATTTTTACATTTTTAAACAGATATAGAGATTATGTTCTAAAATTTTAAATTTTAGAAATAATTCGAAATTTAGGATCTATAATTTTTTAAATAAAGTTAAACATATATAGGGGTGTTAGTGAAAGCAAGATTTATAGAGAGTTTATTGATTTTAAAAATTGAGAGATTTGCTGAATTTGGAAAGAATTGTAGAGAATTTTGTATATTGTGAAAATCAAGGAAAATAAATTACTATAATGATTTTAATAATCTAAGGGATGTATATAATACTCTTAAAATTTTGTTCTATGAGTTAAATTTTTAAGAACACAACTCCCAATAAAACTAACTTTAATAGATTTATAGATCATTAAATGCGTAATTTTTTAATAACAAATGATTTTCCAAAGAATTATAAAATCATCACCCCAATAATAATAGATTTTAGTAAGAATTTAAGAATCTATAAACCAATAACACTAGATTTTTCAAATTCTTACAATCATTATAAATGTAATTCCCACTAACACCCCCATAGATTGAGTTATTAATTTTTAAAATCATATCATTATTGAGAATAGTATTTTTATTTCTGTAGGATACTTATGTTCTCCGTGTTTTATTTTCACGTGAACCAGACTTGGATACCTTCTTTTTCCTTCCCGATTTACATTAAAAACATCCACAGAGCCAAACATGGAAGTGACACTTCTACTTACGACACAGAAGGAAGGTTAGTCTCTCAAATTGTCCATTTATATCCAGTTGGCTGAACTTGTGGTTGATAAATATGAATCTTTCAGGTACATTCCGGCAAATCTAGAGAACATGTTTAGTAAGTACGCACGTACTGTCCCTGATAAGCTGACCCGTTACGAGCTCTGGCAAATGACTGAGGCTAACCGCAACGCATTTGATTTCTTTGGCTGGTATGTTTCACTCCCATATTCCTTCATGTGCATAGTTAAGTGAAACATTGAGTTTTGACATTCGAAATTTTTTTGAGCCTCCAAATTGTTTTAAAAAGTATTTTTTCGGTAAAATCTTTACTAAATTGCTTAAAGTCCTCAAATCGTATTCTTAAAACAAAAGGGTCCCCAAATCTTAGGATCTTTCTCTCTTTCTTTGATGTCTCTGTCCCTTAGACCGTGATTAACTAAGGTTTTTAGGGTGGGTTCGTAGCTTCGGTTAATAACCGTTTTTAACTTTTAACTAAAAAAAATAAGAATAGTCTCTTAAATAAAAAATATAAGAATCGGTTTTTAATCAAAAAAAGGAAAAAAAACAAAAAAACAAAAAAGTGTCAAAATCATGAATTAAGAACTCCAAAATAAGAACATGGGTTAATGTTCTTAATGGTGTGTAAAAATGGAAACAGGGCGGCGAGTAAAATGGAGTGGGGAGTACTCTACTTGTTGGCTAAAGACGAGAATGGTTACTTATCTAAAGAAGCTGTTAGGAGATGCTTCGATGGGAGCTTGTTCGACTACTGCGCCAAGTCGAGAGCTTCTTCTAAAAAGACAGATTAATGCATGAGACCGTTTCTTACTTTGTGGGCAGTTAATGTCTTTAAAGTAAACCTTTGTTTAGTCTCTTAAACGGAAACACGAATCAGATCGTATCTTTTTAATACCTAAGTTTCTCATCTTGTAATGGTTCTTTTGGTTTCTATATTTTGGCAACTTTATTTCTTGAAGTGTAGACGTACTCAAAATGTCAGTGTGTTGTTTGTCGATGGATGTTTTGATGATAGTTTTGTCAAACATGGAAGAGAATAGAGCGAGTAGCATGAAACTTGGTCATGGTAACATGGCTAAGGTTATGTCAGGACCAATCGTTAACAACAGGCTAACTAAATCATGTGATGATTAGTTCCTGGATGGCATGAAACTTGGTCTTATTCTCTTTGTAGAAATCCAAACGTTAATTACTATGAAGGAAGTGTACGTCACTTTGTCAACATTTTTAATTCTTAGGTTAAATGAACTCGAAAAGAAAAAATTACACTTGTCTTCAATTTTAGAATGGTTTTAGTTATTGACATTATTCTTTTCTTCATTTCATTGCTTTTTCTTATTAATCTTCTGGATTTCATTGCTTTTTCTTGTTGATCTTCTGGATATAATGTAGAAATAACAAATATGTGAGATAATCTATTATTTCAAGCTTAAAGTCTACAAAATTATGATTTTTTCAAGTACATCTTGGATCCTACTCTATTTTTCAAAGCTAAATGAAGTTTGAAGTAAAATTACTACTATATATTTATATTTTATAATAAAGTAAAAAATAGCTTTATTTATTATTATTCTCCTTTTCACTCTAAAATATAGTATTATTGAAGTATAATTCAACTCTTTTATAGACTTATCCTATTTGAAAAAATAAAATAAAGTAAACACTCACTGAATAAAAAGAAATAGTGAAAACTCATGGCCAAAACAGGAACCACAAAGAACATAAGCCAAACTACGGTGACTAACATCCAGACAGAAGCAATGCCTTTGACCAGTCCAAAATCCTTCTAGAACGTACATGAGGTCCAGTACTAAGATAACTATATTGATCTCTCTGATCCATCATCTGGCAATTCAGATCCGAGTGGTCCTACTAGTATCAGCGTCAGTCCACTCTGCTCAAACATATACACCAACATTAACTTATTATGATCCTTTCAACAAAACCAAAAGTTCTCTGGTTATCACCGGTTATTGATCACATTCCAATTTGGTGAACAAACCAAACCCCAAAAATATAATTCTTGAAAACAACCAGTGGCAGCTAGGAACTAAAACTATACGAAATAACTAATGCTTTATCCGAAGCTCTTAATATACTCAGTATCATTACCTGTTAACATAATAACATCATAGGTTATATACTATTGCTCTAACATCCGAATCAAAAGTTTTAAGAATATCCGTGGTAGAGACCTTAAGACTGTCACCAGGCTGAAGAATAGTTGCGATATCTGAGACACGGTCATGACTGATCTTACCGACATGGAGTAGCACAATGATCTCCAATGTCATTGAAGGCACCATAGGGTTTCATGCTCTGATCAGCTCCGAGAACCATCCTGACTGTCTGCTACAGCTTTACAGTTGCTGAGAACAAGCTTTGTTTGTTACTCATCAACCTCCACAAACATGATTCCTGTTGCATTCAGTTTCATCGTGTACATCTAATCATATGGTTAGTTCTCATTTATGTAAAATGTGTGTATGAAGTATATTTATATATGCATATAATGATATTTTTTAACATCATGTATGAATCTTAATTTTCTTAAAGGATCTTTAGTTAAGTGTGAGACCATATAGAATATTATAATCATGGTTTTCCATATGTTTTTGTCAAGTTGTAATGAGAAATATTGATATATTCAATTAAAAAGTATTGATTCAGTCTAGTACTTTTTTTTATAAAGAAGTTTCATTATTATATATGTGTTTTAGGGGCTAGGACAGTTTTGAACCAATATTTGTTTCAGCTTTATCTTTTTATCATATTTTCATTTTTTAATCAGTAATTATTTCATTAATGTTTTTAAAACATAACACGCATGGGCAGATTAATTATCTAGTAAACAACACATTAGATGATGTATATATCAAGTGTGTTTGGTTCTAAGTGGTTCCTCTGCAAATGTTCCTACTAATGATGCCCACAGGATTAGTTTGGCACATAGTTAATGTTTCATCAGTTGGCCTAATTAATCACATAACTTACTTGAAACCACATAACATATCCTAAAAATTGTTTTTCGTTAAACAGATTATGATGTCCATCCACCAATTGGAATTGAAATTCAGAAGGAAAAGATTATATATCAAAATTATACGTGACCACGTGTCAAAGTCATGCATGTAGTTCATCTCGACATGGTAAGCAAGACAAGAATTGTAGCCTTCGGAGAGTTAAGGCTAGCCCGTACAAAGTGCATAATTAACTTGTCAAAATACAACAATGGTTTTTTTTTTTTTTTGAAACTCAAATACAACAATGGTTTCATTTTAAAGTTGGTAAAGTATCTTTTAAGTCGAGTTGTTTTTACATTGCGTATATTGGCTTACAAATAAAAATCGTCAAGAATAATATTTTCATACTCTAGATTTTCGAAAATGACTAGCATTCTTAAAGTGGAGAGTTTCACTGGTTTATAAGAACGGTAATTTTTTTCTATATATATCCCCATAATCAGAACTTCAATATGATGTATAATACTTATCTAGAGTTTATGTTATTGATATGAACCGTATATGAAGACTCACTCTTTCAAGATTTCTCCTACTTACGAAAAATCTTTTAGTTAACTTTTTTGACCATGAGAGTTTACTATTTTTAACCATTATTTGTAGCGGTAACTATAAGATCATTCTCCTAATAATTATATAAAAATGTTCGAAGAATACCATTCTTCTTTTGTAGGGGATCTGAGTTCTGAAAATGACATATCTTATATAATACAACCTTATTATTCAAAGACACTTTCTTGCAAATGATATTATAACAGGAAATTATACAAATGCATTGATTCTTCAGAATAATTAAAAGAGGTTGTGAGATTCGCAAAAGAATGCACGTTAGCTTTCATGATATAAATTATACAATTAGTATAATAATTAAGAGTTAAGATTAGTGTCATCTGTTACAATCATTATTAGAAACTTCTGGGAAAAAAGATCTCAATATAAATTAAATAGAAGTGATAAATAAGGGAGCCATATTTTCTGGTTGTGTGGGCGTGTATTATTGCTTGGCCATATGGTTGGCCCGAATTAACATAAAGTTGCAATGCACATTTTTGTTTCTATATATTAGTATGTATATAACTTTATTTGTAACGTATTGATTATAGTGCTACCTAAGGATTACATTCCCATCAACATCTATTTGAGAATTATTCCTAAAACGTCTATTTAAAAATAGAGCTTATTTACTATCTAACCAAATTTGGAAGTGAAATTAAGTAGATGATATTGATTTTGACATAATGAAGAATCTAACATTTACACCTAAAATGAATCGGTTATACCTTTTTCATATGCAGTTACCCGGTAAACATGATGAATCACAAATAATCTACGGTCATGAGTGACCGAAAACTATCCCATATGAGAGAAGAAAAAGACATCCATATTACACGTTTATTGAGCACATGCATATGCATTGAGTATTTTATTCCATATCGCCGAAGTAGTATAGGAAGATTCAAAGCACACCCAACATCCTTAAATACTAAACACTAACCCACCCAACTCTTAAATACTAAACACTAAATCCTAATTATTAAACTCTAAACCCAAATATAAACTATGATTATGTGACTGAACAACCGTAAAATGGATAGAAAAATATAAAAATTTTAGTAATGAATGTATTCTATATCACGGAAATAGTATAGACTCTAACCCCACACACAACTCCTAAATACTAAATCTAGCTTCAACTTTTAAATATGAAACTCTAAACCGTTATCACTAAACCCAAACTCAAATATAAACTATATTGTATATTTATAATTTTAAATAAAATTCAAATCTGAAACTGTATATAATATTTTGTGATCTTAAACTATACTATATAATCATCTGAAAATAGTATAAAAAGCAACTTGTGTGAATCTAATTGTGTGGATGTGGTTGACGAAATGATAAAATTGACTTTGTAAATGCTTAGGCTTAGATCATTACGCATAAACCAAAATACGTATGAATGATACAATTACAAAATATACCTCATGCTTATTCAGGAGTTCTCATTTTAATGTTTAACTTTCTTTCATTATAAATCACAAATATCAACAAACATGAAACAATGGTTAGTACACACTATCATTCTAAAACAAAACATTTTTCTCCAGTATCAAATCAAATAGAACATGATAAATAGCATAGTACATTAGTATATAAGAACACGTTAAATAAAAAAACTGTTGAATTTGAACGGCACAAAAGACTGTTTTATTTTATAAATATAGTATAGAAATACGTTTATAAGAGTAGACTATATCGTAAATAGTATAGTAACCTTAAAAAAATATGTACACGTTATGTATGTATCTCCTTCCTCGTCTTCATCAACCACGATTCTGCAATCTTATAGTTGCCTTCCTTAACTTTGTCATCTTCCTCGTCTTCGTCAATGTTGCTTTTTCACTCACCTCCCCAATCGTAACTCTCCGTCTTCATCTTGGTGTGGCTTCCTCACCAACATCTTAGTCGTTTTTGCTTCGTCGTGGCAATTGGATAATCAGCGAAGAGTCACCTCCGCGACGATACTATTGCACACAGTTTTCTCTATCAAAAAGATACGCCAAGATTGAGGCGGTGAAAAAGCGGTGGGCAAATCTGAAAATAAGGAGCTGTGACTCACTAATTGCCACGATTTACTTTGTTACATAATAATTAATTTTTTATTATTTTTCTTCAGATTTTACCGGTTGCTGTAAAGGACAATATGGCAATATTACACAAAATACATGTGATACACACAATAATAAGATAATTGGTCATAGATTAAATTATAATTTGTTTGATAGTTATACAATGCAATTTTCTTTAAAAATATGGATTATTAGGTTTAGGCATTAGGGGCCGGGATGTTTTTTTCACGAGAAGTAGGGGTCGTTGTAGTGTACTCAAGCTTTTAAATTTAATTTTCATGAAAGTAATACAATTACTTTGGGCGTGGGTAATAGTTTTTAGGGTTATTTTGAGATTAGCCCAGACTTAATTAATGTACTTATTTCTTGGAATAATTCATACTAACTAACTAGAGAAGGGTGTATAACGGTCCTACTTCTACTTGAGTAGGATAGTGTACGCATAATGGAGAGCAACAAGAAGGTGAATTTTTATACCTAAAACTCACTTCTTATCAAAATTTTGTTGGATAACTTTGAACTGTTATACCAGCAGAGTATTGGTTGATTAGTTTTAGTTGTTATACATAAGAATAATTGAGGGTTAACTTCAAAAATAACAGTTAAGGTTAATATTGTCCTATATTATTTTAAAATGCATCTCATGTCATGCGTAATTGTTGGATACATGAATTTGGATTTTTACGGGAAAGGGAGAAGAGGGAAAGTACAAAACGTAAGTGAAAAATATACATACAGATACAGTATATTATTGCAACTTGGTTGAAGTTGGAGAAAAAGTTTGAAAAATACAAAGTTAAACAACTTAGCTTATTTAAATTTAAAATAAACAGGTTACACGCAGGGAAGACAAATGTCAACCTTTAAAGCTCTAGTGCTGAAGTAAGTGCTAGCTAAGTACACTAATTAACACTTAAAACACTAATTAATTCCTACGACGATCCTTTAACTAATGTTCAGTTTGCGGCATTCTTTAACTTTGTGAGTTTGTTCATTAGGATAACGCGTTTGGTGAAAGAAAAGAAACGAGAAAGCGAGTCAAATTAGATACTTTGTTACTATTAATTTTTTTTGTTACTAAAGTTATTAACATACTTTATTTTATTATTAAAATGAACGACTTCCATTATGATCTTAGTTAAGAGCTCAGTGACCAAATCTAAACGATCAATATCATAATTTTTTTTTAAACAACTACGATCAATATCATAATTAAAAGCTACATTTTTTCGAGTATCCCTGCTTGGAGTTGGCAGCAATTTTGTTGGAGGTTTAAAACATGTACCTGTAATAAGGCTTATTTTGTTCCCTTTTGGTTTTATTTTTCTTTGAGTGTTTTCTTTTCACCAAAAATATAGTTTAACAACAATAGTTATCAAATTAAATAGAATTTTATCAGGTATTCATCTCAACATTAGCTGGTAGTCTATAGACTGATTTATATCTTTATATAATATTTTAGCATATTTTATTTCTGATATAATATTTCTAATACGTTTTACCGTAATAATTTCTTGTTTCTTGAATTGAATTTTATTCTAAAATCCGCAACATTCTCCACTTGAACCATTTTAGCTTATGATATCATACACGTATGAGTTTCCAATTATTTAATGTAAATGTATTTCAAAATAAACATAAACTGAATATATATGTTAATTAATGTCTCAATTATTTTTGTAAGTCTCTTCTTATTTCCGATGTATATCTCAAGTTTCTAGTAGCAAAGTAGTAACCAATGATAACATGTGAAATACCTTTGGCGTTTAGAAAAGTAAGAATTAGCTTCCAAAAGCATAGATAACAAAATATAAATAAGAAAAGAAGGAAAAATAATATAATCTGTTTGGGAACGAATTATTTAACAATATTTATAGTTCAATATTGGCGAATTTTGTAACTCCACGTATAAATTGGTTGCTAATTGATTCTTTCAAGCAACAATTCTAGCTAGGGTATTTGATCTCGAATCTACAAAATATCGAGTAATTCAAAAGATGGAACAACAAAATTGAGTATTGAACTGTGAAAATATTTTTGTTCTATAAGTATTTTTTTTAAAATATACGTGTATATTTATAAGATAGTTATAATTGTCATTATATTATGAGACTCCTGCTATTATAATACAGTATATGTGTTATTGAAAATAAAAGGTTCTTACATTGCGGCTGTTTATGCTTTTCTCACATGTTACAAATAAATTTAGAAAAGTAAGACTTTTTAAAAGTATCATATTTTTGTTCATCTATAAAAAACCATCAACTTATCCATCTTTCCTTCTGCACAACAACATCCATTCTCTCTCTAGCAACTCCAACAAAAAGTGTATTTTCTCTGATTCAATATGGATGACAAAAGAAGCTTAATGATCAACAAGAACATTGGGGATTTCGAGAGCAACGTGGAAGAAGAAATGGACCTAAGGAGAGGTCCATGGAACGTTGAGGAAGATTTTAAGCTCATCAATTACATTTCTACTCATGGTGAAGGTCGATGGAACTCTCTCTCAAGTTACGCCGGTATGATACACTATCTACTTACACGTCTCAGCACTCAGATTAATATATGTAATCGTGTGTAATGAATATGTGCTACTTGATTAAAAAGGGCCAGATAATCACAAGTTGCATAAGTTTATTAAAATTAGTGATACCTTTTTTTTAATTTCTTGTCATTTTTCGATTTCCATAAGTGTTTTTGTTTTTGAACCTACTTCATTTTTTTGTTGATGAAATTTACTTATTTGAAGTTTCAAGAAAATGGGTTTTGCATGTTATGACTCATGTGATAAACCAAAAACTTTAAAAGCTTTCATATTTATTTTTCTCACTAATTTTCTTCTTTATGAATTGCTAAAAGTAATTTAATTTGAACTACTACATGTATATATGATTCTAATGATTTTTTCGCTATATGGATTCAATTGTTATACTTTCGAATCTCAGTATGGAATCAATAATTTAACCCCTAGGTTTTGAATAAAGTAGCTATATATTCGCGAACCAAAAAAAAGAGCTAATAAATGATCAACATGTATATGGGAAGAGCACTAAACGCAATGAAAGAAAGTTTGCTGGAGAAAAAGACCCTTTTAGACAATTTGCCTCAGAACATATTCAATACGGGGTTCTTAGGTAGGGTTCTTAACTTTTGATTTTTCATTTTTCCATTTTTTTTATTTTACGGCTAAGAACCGGCTCTTAAAACTCTTATTTAAGAGTCGATTCTTACTTTTTTTTAGTTAAAAACTAAGAACCGACTCTTAACAAAAGTTAAGAACTCCACCTAAGAATCCAGCAATAAACATGCCCTCATAGCAACGGTCCATATAATTTATAGATTAATTTTTATTTATACAAAATAGGAATATTATGATGAGTTTCTTGCGTATGAAACCATCATATATACAATATACTTATACGTGTACATGATGATGATGTCTAAACAATAGTCTCTTCCGATTTGAAACAGGACTCAAACGGACCGGAAAAAGCTGCAGACTACGGTGGTTAAACTATCTCCGGCCAGATCTCCGCCGTGGGAATATAACCCTTGAAGAACAACTCTTAATTCTTGAACTCCACTCCCGTTGGGGCAATAGGTAAAAACCGTAAAATTTAAACAAGTCATGGTAATTAATTGTATTTACAAGAATTTTATCGCAAAAGATTAATTGTTATCATGTATGTGTATAAGATCATATCTTTAGTAATCAAAACATTTTTATTTTTGATAAACCCTATCGGCTGATCCGGTAAAGAAGAACGCATTTAGTGTTACAGAGTGCACTGGCTACTACACTACTTTATCCAAGTTTGAAATATTTTCCGACTAATGCCAGGAGGTGAACCAATCATCCGTTACGATCCACCATGTAAACCACTTGGACCGAAGCTCAAACTCAGACTAGCCATAATGATAATTTAGTTTCTAATGGGAATCAAACCTAGGAATCATGTGAGTACACATCAAGTCCCAAGAAATTACTACTAAGCTATCATCACTTAATTAAAAAGATGGTTTTACCTCTTTCCCGAGAACCTAAGCATTGTAAATAGTCCCTTCCACCGCTAATTGAACCCATGTAGCGAAAATTACAGCCGCACCTCTTTATTTTCCTTACAAGAATTTTGAAGATTTCTAATAACAAAAATTTCGTTCAACTTTTCTCATTAATACAATATGTTTTCTTGTGATTTTCAGATGGTCTAAGATTGCACAATATTTACCGGGAAGAACAGATAACGAGATTAAAAACTATTGGAGAACACGTGTGCAAAAGCATGCAAAACAGCTTAGATGCGACGTGAACAGTCAACGGTTCAAAGACACCATGAGGTATCTTTGGATGCCTCGTCTCATAGAGCGGATCCAAGCCGCCTCCGCTTCAACCTCCACCGGTTCTACTACCACTTCATCTTGCGTCACCACCCCTTCAGATCAGTTCATGATGACGTCATACGATGAGGGACTCAATAACACTAACAATACCAACATGGACCCAAATTTCATGAGCAACCCTAATGGTTATGTCACGCCGGAAACTTCAAGCATGGTTGTATCTCCGACGTCCGGTTTAACCGAGTATCACATGGGTAGTGAAGTGGGAAAGGTTGAGAATAGTTATTACAATCAAAGTTTGGTGGGTCCACAAATCATGTCGCCGCCGCAGAACTATTTGGATGATAACGGTGGACTATTAAGCGAAGATTTAACGAAGAGTTATCATAATTGGTTTGAAAATGTTAATGGAATGGTAGGGAGGGATGAAGACTTTTGGCTCTTATTACAGCAACAACATCAGCTCGTCAACAATGGAAGCTTCTGAATAGACAGGAAACTTTTTCCTAAACAAGAAAATTTTATAAAGATTAGTGTGTGAAAAGAATTTGTATTTGAAAAGGAGGGTTGCGTAAATATTAGCAACTTTAGGTCATGATTAACTTCAATCTCTTAGAATTGGGTTCTTAACTTATGATTTTACCTTTTTTTACATTTTTCGGATAAGAGACATCTCTTATATCTTTTATTTAAGAAACGGTTCTTAGATTTTTTCAGTTAAAACCTAAGAAACGTATCTTAGAAAAAGTAAGAATCTCACCATAAGAGACCGTAGTTAATCATGCCCTAAGATATATTGGGGGAAATTAGGAGTTTATTGTTTTTGGAATCAATTTGATTGGTTTGTGTTTCTTTGAGATTTAATACTATATTTATGCCAATAATTTACAAAACAACTTGGAATCAAATTAATAAGTGAATCTTTTTTGTGAATTTATTTGAAAGATGTTTTGCAACCAAAGGTATTTGATGATTTCCTTCATGGAAGCACGCTATTATAAAAACACAATTCATTTCATAATCTATGTTTTTGCCAAAGAAACCATAATTGGTGGTTCCACCATGTTTCATACTATACTTAGTTAACTCAATATATATGTAACACAAGCAAACAAAAAGTATGTATATATAATAATGACATTGGCATGACAAATGAGAAAAAATGGATAATCCATATATCCAATTCATGATGCTTTTAGGAAACATGTCTATGGGACCTGTATATGAGAAAAAGCGGACCAAAGTGTGTAAGGCTTTGGGTTCAAAAGTAGACAATCTAAAATATGCTCCATGTGGCAATGTGTCAGTGGTTAATGTCTGAGTTTAAAGGTGGCCATTAAGGGGATTATTATTCTTGTGGGAATGTTATAATCATTAATCTAGTTAGGGTATAAAATATAGATAAATACATGGTTAGTGATGATAATTCCACCATTAACGCGTGCAAATCTTAATCTTTAATTCAACCCCATTATATTATTGTACGGATGATCCCACCATTATCCAGAAAATACCTTCCTCACACTAATAAGACGTCATCCAGCCGATGTCGTCTTCATATACACTTCTTTTTTAAAGTATAGTATATCTAAATATATATATATATATATATCATTAGTTATCTACTGCTAAAACATTATAATGACATTCATAATCATGTGATAGATGATATAATGAACCGTCCAGTAGCTGGGAAACAAGAGTTTGATTTTTGGTCTAATGTGATTTCAATAATAGTTGATATTTGTAGAGATTTCTAATGAAAAATACTTAGTGAGGAGTGATGCATAACGTCGATTGATTGGGTGATATCATAACTTGGTGACTTTTAAACAGAGTTATATGTACGGCCAAATTATAATACTTGTTATAGTTGTGTTGTTTATTGCGTTAGAATGTGTTTATAAACTTCTCTAAGATCTCTTAATTAAAAGGCAATACACAGGTAAAGTCTAAAAAAGACTAGTGAAGAAGTTAGGGAGCTCATGAAAGATAATTGAAAGAGAGATAATTGAAAGAGAGATAATTGAAAGAGAGATAATACGAAGCCTAGAAGTATACAACAATATCTTGATCGATTTAGCAGTGATAGACAATCAATTTTTAAAAATTGTTAGACGGTGGTTATGCGTTTTATATATGATTATTATTTGGGTGGGTGTCTAGACCGATTTTTCGAACACTTAGACTGATTTTTTAAAAAGTATCAGTTTGAAAAAATCGTGTTGTTCATATATATTTGATTTACCGAATAAGCGGGCGCCTAGACACTATCTAAACCGATTTTTAGAACATTGGAAATAAGTATAAGAGAAACTTTACGAAATCTAGAATCTAGAAAATGAAATATAATAAGAAGACATAAAGGGTAAAGAAAAGGTCTTACAAGGTAAAAAAAAACAGAGGATTGTAAGAAGAAAATCTTAGGGTAAGAAAGCGTCACTGATCATTTGATCATAAAGAAGAACAAGTCATTAACATCACCATCCTCTTCTTCTTAAAATAGCTTTTTTTGTCCTACAAAAGGTATGCAACTACATAAGTTGCATTATACATAAGATGATAACAGAAATTCAGCCCAAAATATTTCAAATAAAATAATGGGCCTTGGGCCTAAAATAAACAAACCGGTAAGATACACCTGGTCCATGTTCATCAGCGAGTCATAACCACGCGCTCTTCTTCTTCTTCTCCATCATGACTTGTTCAACGCTCACGCAATTCGATTCATCTCTTCCTCCATTTTCGCCATTTCTTCCCTCACCGATCTCCAATTCTCTCTCTCTACTCTGATTCCACCAATGGGTTAATCAAAAAACACAAACTCTCCTTAACCTCGTGTCAAGCCTAGACCTTTTCTTCTGACCCAGTAAGAACGATAAAGTTTCATCCTTTACCACTCTAGACCCCTCCTCTCTTCACTACCTCCTCGATCCCGTAATGGGTAACCCTAAAGTCCCTCTCTTTCCCGACGAGGTGATCCTCCAGATCCTCGCTAGGTTACCCGTTAAGTCCCTCTTCAAATTCAAATCCGTGTGCAAAGCTTGGTGCTTATTACCATCCGACAGTTACTTCATCGCCTTGTTCAATCAACTCTCTGTCAAAGACCAAACCCTTGTCGCCGAGGTATCAGACTCCTCCACCTTGATCTCCGTTGATAGTCTTAGAGGCGTGTCTGAGTTCTCATTAGAGTTTCTTAGAGACAGGGTTAGAATCAGAGCTTCGTGTAATGGATTATTGTGTTGCGCGAGTGTCCCTGAGAAGGGTGTTTATTACGTTTGTAACCCTTCGACTAGAGAGTTTAGGATGTTGCCTAGGAGTAGAGAGAGGCCTGTGACTCGGTTTTATCCAGATGGTGAGGCGACTCTTGTTGGTTTGGCTTGTGATGCAAGTAAGAAAGGGTTTTATGTGGTGATGGCTGGTTACCATAGGTCGTTTGGTCATAGACCTGATGGGAGTTTTATCTGTTTGGTGTTTGATTCGGAGAGTAATAAGTGGAGGAAGTTTGTTTCGGCGTTGGAAGATTGTTGTAGCTTCACTCATATGAGTAAGAACCAAGTGGTGTTTGTTAATGGGAAGATGCATTGGTTGATGAGTGGTTTGTTTATGTCCTTGCGCTTGATCTTGAACACGATGTGTGGAGTAAGGTTTCTTTGCCTGATGAGATTAGTTGTGGAGGTAGTGGTGGTAATAGAGTTTATCTCTTGGAGTTAGATGGGTTTTTGTCTGTGATTCAGTTATCAGATGTGTGGATGAAGATCTGGAAGATGAGAGACTATGAGGCTGAGACTTGGTGTGTTGTTGATAGTATAAGTTTGAGGTGTATCAAAGGATTGGTACCTGGGATCTTCCCGATTTGTCAGACCGGTGAGTATGTGTTCTTGGCTACTCATAAACAGGTTCTTGTGTATCAGAGAAGAAGTAAGTTGTGGAAAGAGATGTTTTCTGTTAAAGGAAGCTATTCTCTGCCTTTGTGGTTCTCTGCTCACGCCTTTCGCAGCACCATAGTACCTTGTAATTATGCTCTATAGATGTATGTTTGTGTTTGCATTTTCGACATTTTTCTTTTGTTTATTTTTTCTTGGATTCTGTAGGGCTTGTGAGAATTGGTTCAAGGTTTTTATATCCTTCAATGGAAACGGTTAAGTGAATAAATTATACCTTATATCAGTGTTAAAAGTATTGCTAGACCGTAACTAGAAATTTTGTGAAGAATTAGTGAATAGAAAATATATTCGAAGAGTAGATGTTAGCAAATCATTAATTTATTATTATATTTTATATTTATATTAGATATTTTAGTTTAGGTTTGATTATAATATTGCTTTGATAAATTATAAAATTAGATATGAAAATTATATAATTTTGTGAATTTATACAAACATCATTGGTTGATTAAGTAATATATACCAATAATGATTTATTTACATCAAATTTTAACTGATTTACAATGTTTTAAATTAATTTGAGTAATAAAAATTAAATTATAAAGTAATTGTTATCGATATGAAGGATTTAGAAAATGGGTTTATATATACAAGATATTGATCCTAAACCTATGAAAACAAATACATACATATACATCTTATATCATATGTTTTCTTGAACATTGATAATGATTAAGTGAATAGTTTTGTATATGTAAAATGTTTAACCGAAGAGACTGATTTTGTAAGTAAATACAAAAACATATGAAAACATATACATATATACATCTTTTTTTCATATGTTTTCTTTTAATATAATTAGGTTTTTGGTGTTGTTTAATTTTTGTTGAACCTTCTTTGGCATCTCCTTGACATCTTGACCGTCTTCAAACACGGACAAGGGCAAAGACTTAGACAACAAACCAACATGTGTCTTGAACGTTATCAAACCAGAAGAACGGTTTACAAGAATCTCACCTAGCGAGATCCAAACCATGAACTCCTTGGCCTTAACACCAGTGAGTTTCTTGATCTTGTTTTGCTCGAAATAAGCAGTGACCTCATCTTCGAAACACACCACAACGTTATCGAATCTAAACAAATCTTGATACCTCTTTTTCTCGTCTTTCTTCTTGTGCTTTAACCACACGAAACCCGAATCCTTCACGTAACCACATTCTTCAATCTCCTGGTTACTAAGGAGCCGGTTTGGTAAACCGATTTGGGACAAAAGGGAACGGAACTTGTCTCTGCATGTCTTGTCTCCATGGTACACCTCTGCCTTGGCTTTCATGGCTTCTGTTACCATATGATCAAAGTCTCTTTGTGTTTGATAAGAGTTGAGAATGTTTTTTGAGGCAATAAGATTTTCAAAGTTGTCTTTAGATGTGTGTTTTAAATGTTGTGCAAGTTTGGGATATGAGAATATACGTTTTCAAATGGATCTCTATCTCGTGTCTTCTTCCGTGCAAATTAAAACTCCTTTTATTTTTGGTCTTTTTATTTATATATAAATATATATACCGAAAGGATATACTTTTCTTGTTCTACACCCTAATTTCTATTGTTAACTCATGGTTAGGCTTAATTTAAAGTAAACTAGATTTTGATCCGCACGGCTACGCAAAATTATTTATATTATAATATTTAATTTATAATTAATATTTTATAATTTTATGATATTTTATAAACATTGGTTCATGTCCATAGTATATTTTTTAAGTTTATGAAATGATATTCACTTTATTCAATATGGTATAGGAGCCATCAACAGACTTCTTCAAATCAAGATTCTTGAACAACTTTCATGGTGATTTCTCTTCAACGATGTCACTGAGTCTTCGGAATCTTCGATCTGTAGCTGATTTTATCGATCTTCTTGCTTCCATTATCATTTTCACTTTTCGATTCGTCATCTTCCTTGGCAGTCGTTTGTTCTGTTCTGGACATATCCTTGATCTCAATCTGGTGGTCACATTCGGTTAATGAAAATGTGACACTGTAGATCCCAGGTTTCGTTAGCTTTATGAAAAGAACATCTGATTAATCAGTATAGGTAAAATGATTCGCTTCTTTAGAACCTGTGATTAACCTGCAAGTGGCTCTTTTGAAAAAGATAATGAAATATATACACAGCTCTCTCATATGTTTGCTTAACAATGGAGTAGATTTGCTTATGACTTGGTTGATGAGAAAACACACAAGAAGAAGTGATGTAACTTATTAGTTTGGCTCTTCAAGTAACTTAATAGATAGAACAATGTTTCTCTGGTTCTCTTTTTGAACAACAACTCATGTGTCATTAAACAAGCCCATCATGAAGAGTTGCATCACCTGCGCAAACACTGAGAGAGTCAAGACTTAAACTGACACTTTGGTTAAAACATATAGAAAACTGATGAAAGAGAGACCCTTTCGAGTTTCGGCTGCTTTCCCCACGGCACAATGAGTTGATATAAGCTTCCCTTCAATGAGATACAAGAAGACATAAAGATAAGCTGAGCAGGAAACACACACACATATTGTCTAAAGCAGTGAAAAAGGAAGACTTCATATACCGGCTCATGTTGAAGTCTATTGCAGAGTTCTCACTGTCCATCATTTTGGTAAGATATCTAGAGTGAAATTCTGATCCAAGTCCATGATACTTGAGTGAAACCCAATTCTAAAAGAAAGAAGAAAGCTATCAGCATAAGTTTACCAATCCATATCTAACAACTACAACTCAAACCATTTGTTTTACTTCTTCAGGTACTGGTTTATGATCCTTCAAATCTTGTACTACCTTGTTCTGTCATGAATGAAATGAGATGAGAATCAAGGGTGGCATAAGTAGCCAAACTACTCAGTCCAGTCTTTGACAAAGAGAAAATAAGAAGGTTAAAATCTAGAGGAACAATGTTAGATCATGACCCCTACCTGCTTTTTGGATGTTCTGGCAGATTCTTCAGTAGCTTGTGGAGCTTGTTTTCTTTTGGATGAAAGATACTTCATAGATGGTCGGAGTTGAGGAACAGCATGAACATGATTCAAGTGTAACTGCCAGACAACAACAAGTCCAGTCTTATAAGTTATCATCCACACTAGACAGTACAATGTTATCAATCTTAGAAAAGAGGGAACAACAATACCTTATCACCTGAAAGAACCCCAATAGCATAGTCCAACGTAGGAGGCGGTTTCCATGTTGTTGTCAAGGTCTACCAAATACAAGAAGAAGAATGAATGAATGTTGCATGCAGAACCAAAAATTTCGGAGGCTATAAACATTTATTTAAAACAAAATTTTAAAATTTTTTAAAAAAATCCGGTAAACTGAGATCTATTCCTATATAAAAAAATTTCAAAAGTTTTGAGAACTAAAGCCAATATTTCATGTGCCAAGATCTGGCCATGGTTGAATGAAAAGATCAAGATTGGAACTAGAATCTGATCACCTGCTTAGTCATATGTAATTCACTTGCAAACTTGGAGTCATAGTTACTTGAATGTACATCCATAGACAAATCAACGTCCACCTCGGAGAAGGGTTCACTCTAACCTTAAAAGACACAAAAAACAAAAGATTAAAAATGCAGAAGAGAGTAATAGCAACACAAAAACAAAAGGGAACACTCACTTCTTCACATTGTTTATCCATTTCATATGCACGCCAAGACGGTCTTAGAGGGTATTGTAGAACATAAAGCTGATGAATTAACCAAAACTCTTACATGATTAGCAAAATCATAATCTAATATCTAAAAAAAGATAAAGGTAATAATCTCTAAGCTAACCTTAGTGTTGGCATCAATAGATGGATTGAAGAACACGTCAATTTCACGAACAACAACATCTTCTTCTTCTTCTTCTTCCATCAACGTCTTCTTCTTCTTGCTGATAGACTCGGAAGGAACATCAGTTTGTGACGGCTGCACTGGAATTGGTTCAGGTTTGGACTTTCTGACACGACCAGGTGCAAACCTGCGTGTTTTGGAAACATGTTTTGTTGGTTTGTCTTCATCATCAAAGTCAATTACTCTCTTTGTTCCTGTTGACAATGCAAGACAGAGACATAAGGTTGCAGACAAACCCTAAAACGTGGATCACAAGAATCTCAAAAAATATTCAAACTGCGTAAGAAAGTAAAAGCAAGTATTACCGGCGAGCGGTGATTGAACAAGTTTGCAGAGAAAAGTGCAAACAATTATACACTGTTAGAGGTTCGAACTGGAGACGAGATAGAAAACGGCAGCTGAGAAATTAACCAACCGAGATACTGACTTTATTAGGGTTTCTCTGGAAACTTATATATATATATATATATATATATATATATATCTATTTTGCAACAATGTTCATCTAAATCCATCTATATGGGCTAAATTCAGATTACAAAGGAACCCATATCTAAAAAAGTATTATAATAAGCCCAACAGAAACCACCATATGTAAAATCTAAAACTCCCCCAAAAATAAGATTAAACCAACCATTTAGAAATTAGAATCTAAATGATGTTATATGATAACTAAATGTTTGTGGCCAAACCCACTTCGATTTCTTCCTTGTACACCACAAATTCGTACATGTATTTGCATACACAATTTACATACGTATTTACAAAGAATATTATTTTAATTTTTTCATCCTAAATTTTGGCACAAGGAGTTAGCAAAGTGAACTTTTAGAAAACTCCTTTATTAGAAAACATGTTTACCCTGTAATTAGCTTAACTCTATATTTCAAAATAAAATTTGGTCATGATGTTCGATACCTACCGTCAACAATTCACACATCATTTTCCACGTATGTCCTCTCTTTTTCCAGATTACCAAATGAAATAATGGATTAGTTTGATTTACAAATATACAATACGTCTACTTTTTCTCTTAAAGTCGTAATAACGATCACTTGATGAATGTTCAAAAAAGCTAGTATTACATGTTTCTGTGTGCAACTTTACGTACGGGATGGTGCGATTAAAGAAATACATTAATGAGTATATTAACTCTCCATAATATACAAAGCATGCTTTGTTTTGATACTTAATTGGTGATGGAGTAGGGTTGATGAGTAGTCTGTTAGAACTCCTTCTGTTTGTATTTTTTAGTGATTAAAAAGACAGTCCATTATGGACATTACTAACTCTATGCTTTTTGCATTTACTTTTATATTTAATATCAGCCATACATCACTTGCGTAGCTATCGTCTTCCTGAAAAAGACCTAAAGCATATATGCACGTATATATAGCTCCATGCATCAACTTTATGATTGATATATACAGGTGTGTGTGTGGGTTTAGGTTTGTGTTTGTTAATTAATGTCAAAGGCTGACTTACATAAAACGTATATAATAAAGTATAAATACATTACAATTAAATACTATAACAATTCAGTTCTTTTTTATATTATAAGTAAATATTTATTAAACCTTATTATATTTTTTAAAGTGGCCCAAAGACTAAGTGGTTACAACCGGAGCGATATTCAATGGTAAAACAACTAGAACTGGAAAACTCCAAAGATGATGAACAAAATAGAAACAATAAATATTAGGATAGAGGTGTTAACAAAAGAGACTTGTTTAAAGTAAAGTAAAGAAACTCAAAGATAATCTTCACTTGTATTTTTGCAGTGAAAGCTTTGAAGAGTTTGTTATAGTCAAAATCGACGTTGATATACCCAAACGAAGAGGTTGGGAAGAGGGCAAAACTGCCCGTTAAGGATCTATATAAAATACAGTTTATGTTAAATCAATGAACCAGCAATGTTGATTATGTTAAAATATGCATTTGGTCAGAGAAAGGAGAAATAAATCAATGATGTTGCGTTTGTTAAAGTATGGTCCATATATATGGCCATATCTAAAAAAATTGGTGGGTCAAGTACGCATGTCACAAATTAACTGCGTGCTTATTTATTAATCCTAGAAGTCTTTTTGAATATTATATGTGATGATTGACGACTACCATAAAAGTCGCAGCGAAGAAAACTCTAAAAGAGACTTTGAGTTTAAAGCCAAAAGATGAATTCTAATTTATATACTAACCAACCATGTGACTAACTATAGATATGAAGTTTATATATCATGTCGTGTATTAATTATTAAGCTATTATTTGACATCATTTTTGAAGTTATAGATATTAAATGATGTGTACATGAGTGTGAATAAGTATGAATGGATAGTATCGTAGTTATGAAACTTGTAAATTGAGCATGTATACATTCAATTAAGTATTAATTTTCTGTATAATCTAGCCAATGTTAATCTAGTAATGACACCAGGTCATATAATAACTGTATGTCCATTAATTAATTATACACCATGGAACTAAATTGAAGTTAAATATTGAATGAATGTACATATGTAATACTGTTATATACTATTCCATCTGTTTTAAATTGATATATGTTTTAAAAATTTCACACTAAATAAAAAAACATATATTTTTTTAGTTTTCAATGCATTATTTTCTGTATTTCACTATTTTAATAATTTTTAATCAATAAGATTTTAATAAACACTTTGAAATTTGCAATATACCATTAATTAACGCATTGGAAATATAAAAATGTATTTTTTGAAATAATTTTTTTTTTCTAAAACATAGATCTTTGTGGAATGAAAGGAGTATTTTAACTACAAGAATGCATGATTATTTTTACCAAAAAAATGCATGATTATTTTTACCAAAAAAATGCATGATATGAGTAAATTTAGTAAGATTTGAATAAATTGTAAAATGAGAGCCGGACTAGTTGATAGCAGGATTGCAAATTAAATAATATTAAAAGTCTACATATAATTTAACCAAACTGCAAATGCAAGCATACTATCATACTATGTAGTCTCCGATGAAAATGAAATATTTTTATTAATACTTGACCAAAAATGAAGTTACATTTATATCACATATGCTACAAACCTCTCTGCTCCTAGTTAGCATCGTTTATTTGTTTAATCGTGATTCCGAAAAAAAAAACGATGCTAAATATTGATGAAAAATAAAACATTATAAAACCATAGCAATATCGGTTTAATTATCTAAACCGGCCAAAAACTCTTCACAAACCTATCAACTAGTCCCGGCCAGAAAAACAAGTACCCCGGGGAAAAAATTGTTCATATCTTATCCTCTTCTTTGGTTTGGGTATTAATAGAATCCGATCTGATCTGCGAAGGAAGAATATCTTGAAGCAAACCATGATCCCTAATGGTAGACGTAGTTGACGTAGAAGCTTGTGACATATCATAACCAAATCTAGAGAATGATGATGGATTAACCAAAGTGCCATCAGAGGAGCTTCTATTGATCATGCTTAGATAGTTGTTGTACATGTTGTAGGGTTGATGATGTTGAGTCAGCAAGTAGCGTGGCTGAGGGATAGAGAATGATGATGATGATGATGACGCGGTGGTTGCACCATGGTCGAGGATTGGTGACGTGAGCATCCCGATGTGTCCACGTGGCGTCATGGGGAAAGGGTGAGTGTGTTGACCTTCGTAGGTTGTCATGACGATGGAAGGATCATCAGAGGATCTCTCCACTCTCTTCTTCACTCCACAAGCCACTGTAGTGCAACGGTAATAGCTTCTGCACATTAAAATAATTTATATTACCTATTATTATCGACGAATTTTTCAAATAGTTATTTTTTAAGTTTTTGTCACAAAAATAGATTTTAAAATAATGATTAATTTTGAAAATTTTAATATTATATTATTTAAAAAAAATCTCAATTTCAAAACTTCTTTCTATAACTATATATAAACCCTAAATTTAAATTAGTTAATCCAAAATATATAAATGTATATTTACACTTTTTAATAAAATTTATTTTAAATTAGTTAATCCAAAATATATAAATGTATATTTATACTTTTTAATAAAATTTATTTTAATAATTATTTTTTGAACACTATATTTACACTTTCTATGTTATTACAGTTACAAACAACGTAGTTAATATTTTCATATATTTATAGTTTGGAGAAAAAAATGGAAGATATATATGAGGAACAGAAGATCTTGAGATCTGAGATGAAGTTTGGAACAAGTTGAGATAGAGATCTTCCGACACAAGCAACATGAATCAAGGGAAGAAACAAAACACAGAAACCTCATGGAATGGAACAAAATAAAAAATATTCTTGGAAACGAAAATTCAAACATTTTGGACCCTACAAACACGCGTTTTAGGTATATAGTCTTCTATATATATATATTATCATAGTGGACTTTTATATAATACTATATGAATTAGAGGCATGTGATATGCATATTGACTCGGAACATATATATAGATCACACTGAATATAGGGCTACTATACACACACATACGCTCATTATACATACAAAATGGTGTGTTATTTATACGATAAGTTGAATGAACATGTATACATAGCATATGTAACACAACATGTAGCAAATGTTATCCAAAACAAAACAAAAAACATGTAGAAACTATAGATGATACTTAATATTAAGAAAAAAACTGGATCTAGTGAAGTCTATTTACTTATGCATATATATAATATATGTAAACACAGAGGCATGCATTTAGCTAGGGCTTACCTGGGATAAGGACTGTTTTTGACAGCTTTTTGGCCGTACTTTCTCCACCTATAACCATCGTCAAGATTATCAATATCGCTCTTAGTTAGAAACGCAAACCTAGCTTCTCTTGCTTTCTTTTGCTGCTTCTTCTTTGCCTTCAACCTTCAAAACAAGATAAATCACACAAAATAACTAATAAAATCTAAACCCAAACATAAATCAATCGGTCAATAAAATGGATGGTTAGTTAATTACTTACTGTGGCTTAGTACCCTTTTGCTCATGTTGATCTACATCTTCTTGGTCTTTAACAATAGCCTCTTTATTTGTATTATCATCATTAGCAGCTTCAGTAGATGAAGAGGAGACTGAAGTTGAGTTTTGAGATGTCGGTGTTGTGCTCGGAACCTCTGAGGACTCATCCTTTGTTGTTGTACGTTGAGACAAGGGTAGATCCGTAAAATAGAGGTTGGTGTTGCTGTTGTTGTGGAGAGGAAAGGCATCAAATGAAAAAGAAGATGAGTTAGAGGAGGAAGCAAATTGATGTTGGTCTTGTCGAAGCAAGTCAAGGAAAGAGTTGGGGTTATTAGAGGAGTGATCTTCGAAATAAGAATAAGGAAAAGGTGAAGATATTGGAGTATCAAAGATGCTTGAGAGATTCATGTTGTTCCCAGCTAGCTCCATCTGATGAATATGATGATGATCTGATGAGGTAACAAGATTCATCATGTGTGTTGATGTTGTTGTCTCTGTGTTCTTGGTACTGTTGAGCTCTTCCTTTTGTTGTTCTTGATGATGATCCTCTTTAATCTTCTTATCCATGTAATAGAGAAGATGGAATATATGAGAGATATACTTTTATAGAATTAATATCATCATCATTGCCAAATCTTATGTGATTTTAAGAGGAAGAGAAAGGAGAACTTTTCTTTAGCTTTCTTGGTGATTTGATGAAATGTTTTTGTATTTTGTAATGGTTTGTTGTGATTTGAGATGAGAAGAGAAAAGAGAGAGGTGTGAATATAACTTTTGTAGAGTTTTGGGTTCTTCTGGAAACCAGCTTGGATTTTTAGGAGGTTTCCCATTTGTTTTTTTTAATATTATTATAAATGTCCTTTCATTTACGCGGGCAAGAATATTAAATAAAGGAGAAAAACACTGGTTACCGGTAAACGCCGGTCATGGGAGGCTTACGGTTGTGAATGTTATCGGGACGGTGCCGTCCTCTGCCGGGCATTTAATTTTTGTCCCTTCATTCTGTTTTTTTTTTTATGCTTTATTCCCACGTTGTGTCGTGTCTTTTAACGGCATGGTTACACGATCTGGTCTCTAGTTTAACCAACTAGACTTTTTCCTGTCCAAACTCTATTCATATTTTACATTTCAATTTTTTTACTATAAGTGTGAAAAGTTAACTCTTTGCAAATGATTGGTGTGTCATAAGCTAGATGAGCTATCGTTCTCAAAGATTCCGACATAATTCTAAAATGTGGTGAAAATTTGATAAACGTTACATGAAAAAATTTAGCTCTCGGTGTTATACTAATACATGAATAATATGAATTATCATTCATTAAAACTCTGACGAATTATTTCACTTCCTAGATAACTACTATGAAATATGAATATTCACTAATAATCTAACTCAGATCAGAGAATTAACTTACCTTTTAGATAAGTCATACGTTTCTGGATTGTGGAAACTCTAAAACCTAAATTTTTAATTAACTTACAACCATTTTATTTACCAAAAGAGATACTTACATTCATTTTTATGTGAATCCGAGTAGACATCTATTACATTCGTACATGAAAATACGTATGTCTTTGCTTATGCCGGGCATGCTTTCCTTGGCGGCAAGACTCATACACTGATGTGTTGTATTCAAACGTAAGTGTAAAACTAAAACCGGTTAGAACGGTAACAAAGAGATACAAGGAGTGGCGCGTCAAATAAAACACGTAGACGCAGGAAATGAAAGATGTGGGTCTTGCCGCATGTGATTATTATAAGCATTTCGCGGCTTTCCTTGAATTTTAACTTTTAACGGCAACTCATTTTTCCATTATAAATGTATTTTTCACTTGACTGGAAAATAAAGTATATGATCTTTTATGACATGTTGCAATAGTTAACTCTTTCGGTTAAGTTTCCATTAACCAATGGTAATAAATATCAGTGGCGGAGCCAGCCAAAAGGTTCATCAGAGATTCAGAGACAATATAAAGTTTGAACCTAAACATAGGAGTATTAGAAAAGATTTTAACATTTGCTCATAAAATTTTCAAAAATTATCAATGAAAATAAATATTTTTCCAACAATTTATATGGGGCAGCTGCCCACCTTACCCCTCTCTACATCCGCCACTGATAAATATCAAAGATTCATTCAAACACCAACTACGTTTAAAGTAAGAAGTAAGCACTACGTTTATAAATTTTTTTTTCTATTTGAGTGCATTTTACCAATGGAGCGACCATAATCAGTAATCTAACTTCAGCTGCATACATTTTTCTATTCAAATATTACTATGATAAATAAATTTAATAAGCTGACGGGAAACGGCAATCACAATATAATAACAATTCCAAATTAATAAAAGCATATCCAATTCAATTTTATTTTTTATTATAAAATAAAATTTAGGATAAAAATACTTCAATAATACTCTATTTGTTACTTTATACTAATTTTAAAATAGATCTATTCATAAAAAGAATAATTCATTTATATTTTTGTACTTTAAAATAAAAACTATTAGAATTCATTGTAAAGTTAGGATTTGATTGTATTGTCTTTTTAGTGAAAAACTTCCGGCAAAAATAACTTTTACTCTCTATTTAACCTATATTTCATCAATCAAGTTTTATTCTCTATTTAACTTATATTTCATCAATCAAGTGGTATATTCACTTTTGACATTTACTCTTCTTCCTGTTGAAATAGCGAAAAACATACACTAATATTTACTTTATGTTCTTTTGGAGTAATAAATAATTTTACACTTTCTCTTATATCTTCATGCTAATTTTCACCCTTTTTCACTTTTTTTCTTTGTTTATTCTATTTTTAACCAATCACACTCTTAGGCTTCGAATGGTAAACGCTTTCCCGCTCCGTACCGCAGTTAATAGTAACAAAAATCTCTACATATACCATATATCTATACGTTTTTATAACTGTTAGAACCGCACCGCAGTTAAACCGCTTGTTCTGCACCGCTCAACCCACAGTCGGAGCCTTAAGACCATCCGCAATGGCGGATCCTTAGGGAGAATCCTTAGGAAAATATTAATTTTATAATCAATGGGTCCCATGAACAGTTAAGGATTTTATCCTTAAAATCTTTATGTAAGGATTGATCCTTACACTATTCGCGGGCTCCACTGCCCACGTGGCGGTCCGTGAGTGATCAGGTTTTTTTTTTAAAAAAAAAATCTGAAATATACTTATATAATCCGAAATACCCCTTTTTCTTTTTTCCTAAGGATCCCCCAAGGATCCGCCATTGCGAATGCTCTAATATATTTTTACAAGAAATCATGTTCTAAAAAAACAGGGAACAATGTGAGAAGTGAGCACACACTTTCAAGCATATAGGTAAGAACAAGGAGTAAGATGAAGAAAAATGTTCCGAGGCAAGACGAGATACTCATAAAAACCAACAGGAAAAGACAAATTTAATACTATAAATTAATGTATGAATACATTGAGAAAAAGTAAAAGCAGAAAAGTAATTTTGAATTTTAAATAAAAAAATAAGGAGCAAACGCGTAAGCAAGAAGCTTCGAAAATAGGCTGACTCAAAGCATACCAAAGCAGAGCGTTTGCTTCTTCTCCGACAAGTCATTGGTCATCAAATCCTATTAACTATTTATTGCCCCACGGTTCCACCATCATTTGCATATTTATTTGTTAAAGCCATTTATAACTTTTATTTGTTAATTCTATTTATTAACAAAGTAAACTCGGTATTTCAATATTTTCGAACTATTTGTATCATTTTTAGACACCTAAGACCATCTCCAACGCGAGTATTTGAGGGAGGCTTAGCGCATGGTTCGAGATAAAGCAGAGTATTATATTGTTTAAACCTAAGCTTTCGCTAAGGAAGACTGTTTAGTGAAGCAGTTTAAGGAACAAGTGCTTGCGTGCGTGGCAACGTGGGATTGGCCAGAGCCGATGATGAGTTGCGCGTATAGGGAAAAAAAAATTCATTTCTCTCTCGATCCGGAAAAAAAAAAATCTCTGTGCGAGAAATAAGGCGATTCGACGATCTTCGAATCTCGAAGGTAAATCGTCGATCTCGTCTCTTTTTTTGTCTTTTTTCGTTGTTGCATGTGGATTTATCGTCTTTCTACGGTTAGATCGAGTGGTTGTAGCACTACAAGAAAGAAGGGCAATTTCCGACGGGCATTCCGACGGAGAGCTCGGCCGTCAGAATATACCGACGACATTCCGACGGCTACCTGACGAAAATGGTAATTTTGTTTTCGTCGGAATTTCGTCAGCAAAACCCGACGAAATTCTGACAACATCTCTTCCGTCGGGAAATACCGACAGAAATCCGACAACATCTTGACGATTTTTGTTACTATTGGACAGCATCGGGAATCCGTCAGAATTCCGTCAGTAATTCCCGACGGAAACTGGCTCCGTCAGGAATCCGTCGGTATTTTCCGACGGATTCCCGACAGTTTGAGGTTTCAAAATGAAATTAGACGGTCGTCAGGAATCCGTCGGGCATTCCCGACGGATTACCGACAGTCACATGCAAGTCCGTCGGGAATCCGTCGGTAATTCCCGATGGATTTCCGACGGCCGTCTAATTTCATTGAGTAAATGCTTAATTTTGTCATTTTTTGGATACGAAAAATGTCGAAATGACACTTCTTAAGTGTGTAATAGGATATTTATTCACAAGAAATGAAATTTTCATCTAAAAAATTATAACGAAGAACATCGACATATTCTTTATATATCACCTTAACACTTATACATTTAAAGACATACATTGCGGAAATCTACTTTCACAATAAGTGCTTTGTGTAATCGGTATTATTTTAAATATTTTAATAGTTATAGTCCCTCTAAATCATTAATATACAGAGATTATCATATAATGAAGTTATCCACAATATTATGAAACCCCAAACTATAAAATGCCAAAGGCCGTCGGGAATCCGTCGGTAATTACTCACGGATTCCTGACGGAAGGCTTAATTAATTGAGAAAATGTCTAATTTTACCATTTTTTGGATACGAAAAATGTCGAAATGACACTTCTTAAATGTGTAATAGGATATTTGTTCAGAAGGAATGAAATTTTCATCTAAAAAAATTATTACGAAGAACATCGACTTATTCTTTATATATCACCTTAACACTTATATGTTTTAAGTGATATATAAAGAATATGTCGATGTTCTTCGTAATAATTTTTTTAGATGAAAATTTCATTCCTTGTGAACAAATATCCTATTATACATTTAAGAAGTGTCATTTCGACATTTTTCGTATCCAAAAAAATGGAAAAACTAGATATTTTCTCAATTAATTAAGCCTTCCGTCGGGAATTCGTGAGTAATTACCGACGGATTCGGTAATCCGTGAGTAATTACCGACGGATTTCAGACGGACTACATGTGTCCGTCGGGAATCCGTCGGTAATTACTCACGGATTCCCGACGGAAGGCTTAATTAATTGAGAAAATGTCTAATTTTACCATTTTTTTGGATACGAAAAATGTCGAAATGACACATCTTAAATGTGTAATAGGATATTTGTTCACAAGGAATGAAATTTTCATATAAAAAAATTATTACGAAGAACATCGACCTATTCTTTATATATCACCTTAACACTTATATGTTTTAAGTGATATATAAAGAATATGTCGATGTTCTTCGTAATAATTTTCTTAGATGAAAATTTCATTCATTGTGAACAAATATCCTATTACACATTTAAGAAGTGTCATTTCGACATTTTTTGTATCTAAAAAATGGCAAAATTAGACATTTTCTCAATTAATTAAGCCTTTCGTCGGGAATCCGTGAGTAATTACCGACGGATTCCCGACGGACACATGTAGTCCGTCGGAAATCCGTCGGTAATTACCCACGGATTCCCGACGGAAAAAGACATTATTCGCTTATTCTCGAAAAAACAAGTATCCCGACGAACTCTCGACGGCATTTTTCCGACGGCGACGATTTGGTCGGAATGCCGTCGGGAAAATGGTTTACCGGGAACGAAAAAATTCGAAATTTTTTTTAAAAATTAAACCGACGGATTCCCGACGGAAAGTCTCCGTCGGGATTTTTTTTAATTATATTTTCCCCTTCTTCTTCCTTCTCCATTTCTCTTATCTTCTCTCGGGTCTCTTCCCCTTCTCCGCGAGTTCTTCATATTTTCTCTCCGATTTTGGCTCAAAATCACCTAAATCTCTCATATTTCTATCCCAAATCATGTAAGTATCCATTCCCTATTCTTATTAGTTGTTTTTTGAGGATTTGGAAGTTAGCTTTATGGAATTTAGGTTTCAAATTGATGGTCTTTGGTTAGAATGGATAGTTTTAGGAATTAGATCTTAGATTTGTGTTGTTAGGTTGTGATTTACATTAGTTTTGATTGTGTTTTTGTGAATGTTAGTTTATTTTCTTGTTTTTGGAATTTTAAAGTTAAAATATTTATATAAAAGTTTCTTAAAAAAACGTTTTCTTATACTTATACATATATATATATTTAAAAACGTTTTCTAATAATTATATATATTTTAAAACATTTTTTAAAAACGTTTTCTAATAATTATACATATTTTAAAACATTTTTCAAAAAGGTTAGTTGTATTTATAAAAAAAGGTTTATATAACATTTTTTAAAAACGTTTCCTAAAAATTATACATATTTTAAAACATTTTTAAAAAGGTTATTTTTATTTATAAAAAATATTTATATAACATTTGAAAACATTTTTTTAAAAATGTTTTCTAATAATTATACATATTTTAAAACATTTTTAAAAAGGTTATTTGTATTTATAAAAAAGGTTTATATAACATTTTAAAACATTTTTTAAAAAACGTTTTCAAATAATTATATATTTTAAAAATATTTTTAAAAAGATTATTTGTATTTATAAAAAAGATTTATATAACATTTTAAAACATTTTTTAAAAACGTTTTCTAATAATTATACATATTTTAAAACATTTTTAAAAAGGTTATTTGTATTTATAAAAAATGGTTTATATAAGATTTTAAAAAAAAATTTAAAAACGTTTTCTAATAATTATTTTAATGATTTAAAACATTTTTAAAAAGGTTATTTGTATTTATAAAAAAAGGTTGATATAACATTTTAAAACATTTTGTTAAAAAACGTTTTCTAATAATTAATTTTTTTTAAAATGTTATTTGTATTTATAGATGGCACAATAATCGGCTCAAATGGAGCAACAGTCGGCTAAGATGACGGCATATCGAGAGGAGATGGCGGAGACAAGGAGGTTAAACCAGGAACTTATGAAGAGGATGAAAGACATTTTTTTAGAAGGTTTTAGTATTTTTTTTTTAAATTATGAACTTTTTGAATGTTTTTTTTTAATTTTGTAAAACTTTAAAATTTCTATAATATATTTTTGTTTAAATTTCTATATTTAAATTTTAATATTTTTAAATAATTCAATTAAATAAATTTAAAAACAAAAATATTACAAAACAATTTTTAAATTCAAATCCGGAAATTCCCGACGGCATTCCGACGGCGTTCGTCCGTCGGGAATTTCCGATGGCTTTTGTCCGTCGGGAATTTCCGACGGCTTTTGTCCGTCGGGAATTTCCGACGGCGTTTGTCCGTCGGGAATTTCCGACGGCTTTTGTCCGTCGGGAATTTCCGACGGCTTTCATCCGTTGGGAATTTCCGACGGCTTTTGTCCGTCGGGAATTTCCGACGGCTTTTCCGACGAAATTTTCCGATGGTAGATTGTTGTCGGAATGGCGTCGGAAATTGTTGTCGTCGGAAATTCTCGGAATTCCGTCAGAAATTTCCGACGGATTCCCGACGACATTTGGGTTTCCGACGAAACCATACCGACGGTCATTTTCGTCGGAAATTCGTCGGAAATGGCCGTTCCCGACGAAATTCTGACGAAAATGGCCGTCGGTATTGCGGCAGCATCTTGTAGTGTAGGGGATCTAGGGATTCAAATAGATTTGGGTTTTTTTTCGAATTAGGGTTTTCGGCTCGGTTCGCTATTTTCTTCATCTCGAAGGTGTTCTTTGTTGTTTTTTGCAATCTCGATTTGCGATAGTGAAAAACCCGGCTGTTTTGCATAACAAGACCCAGATAGGGATGGTTATGCGAACATGTATCATATTGCACAATATGATAGTGGAAAATGAACGCGACGGATACACTCAGTTTGATACTTCAGAGTTTGACGAGGGAGAGTCGAGCAGAAGTTCACATGTCGATATGGACTATACTAACAACATGCCTTCACATTTCGGTAATATGCTTGGCATACGGAATCATGTTCGTGATAGGCGTATACATGACCAATTGAAAAATGATTTGGTCGAAAATATTTGGAACAAGTTTGGTAATGATGAGGATGTATAATTATTGTATGTTTAAATGTAATCTTTCCATAAAATTTTTAAAATTTTAAGTTTTACAGTTTTAATAATTTAAAATTCCTAAGAACTCCATTATCAGTATCACCATTGGACCTCTTGTTTGGATTAGGGTGCTTAACTGTTCTAAAAAAAAATTATTAGTTTAATGGCTAAGCACTCCAATAGGGGTGCACCATTGGAGATGCTCTAACAAACTCCACACATGCTTCAATAGCAAGTAGTAATTCATTAAAAGGATTCAAATAGTGATTGTTTAACAAGTGGTACTAAAGCATGTAACTGATAGAATAAATGCAGTGAAACAAATTCAACGAAAATATGTTGTTATCGTCTTACACTATTTTTCATATATAGTCATAGAATATATTCCACGAATTTATTTTAGTGGACATAAAGGAAAGTTGTTACCACTTACCAAACAACCTAAATAAAGATTGAGTATTATATTTTCAGAAAATCATAGTTTCATTTTCACTTTTATTGTCTTTGTTACAATTTCATTTTCTTTTATGATTTATTTATCCCAAGTTCTGATTCGTCTAAAAATAAAAATTGAAAGATGCTTTTGTTGGGAGGTGGGGGTAAAATATGAAGAGAACAATGGTCAAAGCATCTAATTTAAAGTTTATTGTAATGCCACCGGTTAAAAGGTTTCGTAGATCCACCATTGTTCCCAAGAGATGGACCGGGTCGGGTGGTCAAAAGTCAAAGGTGTTGACTATCAATCATATGATCAACATATTCAATTAGGAGTGTATTGTTTAATCTATCCATAGATATATTTCTAGAAATCAATCTCAATTATTTATTCTATGTTTTTTTATCAACTCTTGATTTTCTTTATCAGCTGCATTTAACAGTTTAATCTTGATAATAGTTTTTATTTATGTAAATGAAATTAGTAGAAAATACGTAAGAACAATTAGTGTTTAAACCTGATGTTTAGGGTTATTCCAACCACATCATACCAATATAAAATGGTTCAACACCTCTGAAGTGTCTTCATTCATGAGAGTTTAATTAACCCTTGACAAGAGAACAAATTGTTTTCTAGATTCTTGCTCACTTTCAGAGATTCTTGCATATTGCTCTTTCTTTTGCTTTCTGCTGTTAATATCATTTTAGCGAGGACATAGTCTGTTTTAATTTCTCTTAAACCTACTCGAACGTAATAGCGTATTTATATCTTTGATTAAAATTTTCACTGGTTTACAGGTATGTTGTTTTCATTCCGACATGAACAAATTATACATTAATATGTAGTGATATTGTCAAGCTGACTTAATAATGTTGATATAAACCTTTGACCATACTAGTATCCAAATGTTCAAAGATATAATTTGGAAATTTAAAATATTGTCATGTCACTTATCAAAGCTGAAAAGAACAAAGGTCAAAGGAGTTAGCTATCGTCGCTCCAAGCCAAATGAGGCAGGTGAACGTTCATATAACTACAAGGTGCACATATAATATGAATTCGTTGACCTTGAACTCTGATGTCTTTCTACAAGTCGGTGATTATAGAAAACTCGTGTCGGAGCAAACCTACTTAAGATAGAGAGATTGACAACATTCAAATTTCTTAGAGCATATATATAAACAGGGACCAAAACATTACATGATTTGAGAAAATATATGATTGTTAGTGATCAGAGAAACTTAGACTCCCAGCCTATACCAAACGGGACAACAAATTAAACTAAAATAAATTGGTGTCAAACATAAAAGTTTTCTCCTCACTCATCCGATTTATATCTTTAAATAAACGAAGCATGATCTTTGTATTTAATTTTGATATATAATATATACCAGGTCTCTAAACTAATCAAAGACTAGTGTAGATTTGGTTTATAAAGGATATTTAAACTATAAATGTACATCTTTAATAATCGATAATTGTAAATTAAAAAGGTATTGGGGGTGAGAAGAATAAGGTCAATATTCGTTCTGGCTAATAGGCAGGACGAGGGAAAACTTGTTGACTTTTTTTGTTGACTTAATATGGAGGTTTTCATGTTTGAGTGGATACATATAGGGCTTTTTTAGAGAATAACCAAAAAAAAAAGGAATTTAGATTTTTAGAAAGAGTGTAGAGAGAGATAGGAAGAGAAAGTAGGAGAGAGGGGAGTGTTTTGGTTAGATAATAAATTTTAGTTTTGTTTTTTTGTTATTTCACCCAATTTCCCATACTATATACGTTGATTTTGGTAATTTTTATTACAAAAAAAATAAGAATAAAAAGTGATTTATTCTCTATATTAATAGTACTATCAGTTTGATTGTTAGGGTGTCCCAGACTCCCAGGATCAAGAAGATTAAAAGAAGAACAAATTGACCCAAAATAAAAGAAGAAGAACAAGTCAATGTCAAGAGAGGTGATTAAAAATGGAATATTGTCACGCTAAACCCTGAAACGCGTTATTTGTCACTAACAGACAAACTCACTTTCATTAGTTTAATAACTCCGAAGGGACAGACAGCTGTTTGGGCTTTGTCCCTCCAAATGAACATTTTTTTAAATGAATAGAAAATCCTCCTCGTTTTCTGTGTACGTTTCCCCTATCTTTTTTCCCCCTATCTCCTATCGTTCGTTGATAAAGAAAAAAAGAAATATATCGACTATCTATATCCCAGACTACATATTTGAATGAATTTGTGGCTGTAAAAATTTGAATTATCTGCTCTTTTTCTTCTTTATATCTTTCGATGTTTTATACTGTATGTTTTTGAAGACACTTGTGTTTTGCAAAATCAGAAAAATATAGGTATGTATATATCAATATTGTTAAAGAAACTAATTTTTAATATAAATAAGGCACTATAAAAATTAATATCTCTATAATATTATTTGAGAAGTCACTTTCTTATGTGTCGCACTCACGTTAACTCTCACGGTGGTTGATTACAATGATACCCTTAATGAATATTTTTAAAAATACATTTAAATACAATTATTTTCTTTTAAAAATTTCCAAAAAAATATATAAAATAAAAATGAAACATTTATAAATACATAGATACCCTTAATGAATTGTTACATTTAAATATTATTATTACTATTTTATTTAGTTTCTTTTTTTAATTTTCTCCAAATAACATATATAATAAAAAGGAAACATTTATTAAATTTTAAACAAATTTAAAAACGAAAAATATATGTATATAATATGATTTTATTAAAAAGGAAAGTTCATAAAATAGTAATATTCCCTTTAATACATATTTTAAATAACATAAAATATATTTCCATACTAATAAAAATACAAATGTTCATGAACATCCAAAAAAATTATCAGTTACACTTTATTTTATAATATATTTTTTAGAAATCAACATATAACTTGATAAATATTATGAAAATACATATATATTTAAGAGAAAAATAAAACTAATTTGATTTGAGTTAACTAAAATAAAAAGTAATTATACTTCAGTTTTAGTTTTAAAATTTATTTAACTCAATATACTCACAACATGAATGACTCGACTAAGCTAACTTATATCCAAAATTAAAGTTCTAACTACAATTATAATATATAATCTTATAATAATAATAATAATCTATTTATTTTTATACATATAAATTAATGGATGACTTCAAACATACTAAAACGAAAAAATTAATATTAACAAATTGAAATTTATATCTTTTGTAGAATTTTCTTATATGCATGAGACTTCAAAAATATTATCGTTATATTCATTTATGTAATTTTGAATCAAACATTCGAGCTTATTATTTATAGCAATTTAAGCATAATATATATTAATTTGTACATAATCTAACTATAATATATTTACATATCTAAGAAATAACCAACCTAAATGAAAAAAAAAATTAATCAAAATTTATTATATTAAGAATAAAAAATATTATAATTGAATTCAAAAAATAGATATTATTCAATATACCGAATTGATAACCAAATCGACTACTAATCCAAAAAATAATCAAACTTACTATAATATATCCAAAATCATAGGTCTAATTAGAATCATATAATATTTATTAATATAAATTATACATATAAATTGATTCAAAATTAAAATTAAATATCAATCAAGTATTATAAATTTTACTTTTATAAATATTCATATCCGTGCATGAGAACGGGAGAATCACCTAGTAATCAATAAATGGCGCTTACGTGATGCGAATTATTTAACCATCACGAATAACATATATGCGTTCTCGATCGTGTACATAGCTATAAAACAATCGATTACAAAAATATATAAATGGTATCATTTGAAGCCTACAAAAAATTCAACTTGAGTCAATTCGAATCATAAATACGTCAATGCATCCAACGTTTAATTAAATAGGGAAAACACCCGAAACCCATATTTTTCTTTAGTATTGTGAAGAGTGGGTTGAAACCCTTGTTCAAGAAACGCGGCTTAGGCGGGCGGAAAGTCGCCGGAAAAACGTGGTGCGGCCGGGAGCCGCCGCGGTTTGGCCTTAGGCGCTCACTTAATTGGAAAAGTTGAAGAAATCATCATTTTGGTAGATTCAGAGGCCGAAACTGAATGTTGTTTATAGATTTGTTATATTTGATTAAAACTTAATGGTGGCTGTTATAGTTAAAGTGTAGAACAATGGAAATCGCAAAAAAAAAAAGAATGGTGGCTGTAGTTAAAACTGGTTATCGCAGATCTGATGTAGAAGACAAGGCTAATTTCATAATTACTGTTTCATTTAACCTAGAAGCTGATAAAATAAACAAAAAACGCTTAACAAGTTTTAACCCGAGATCCGTGAGACTTACTTTAATGCTCTTACCACTACACCGTGTGTAAATATAGTTAATGCTTCACATATTTAGTATATCACTGCATAAAAATATATATAATTATATAAAAATTTCTCCTCGATTAATTTCCGTATATTCTCCGATTAACTAATTCGAGGTTAGGCCATACTCGACCGCACGCGTAGCGCCTAGCAAGTTCTCGAACAATGGTTGAAATTTCATGGGCGTATATGAAAAGTTGTTAGACCAAGAAAATGTCTTTTTGTGGGCAATCTATAAATGCATTTACATGTATCATTATCTAGGACCAACACATATAAACCTAAATATTATTAATCAAAACTATACCATATACAGTATATTCCTACACTATTCTATTTGCAACCATTCACCACTATATATCGCATCATATATAATCATCAGTAGAATATAGGTTTTCCTGATTTAAAACGTACACTATGTTATATATGCTGGTCGAATACTATAAAAACTGACATGTAGCATTTTCAAGGAAATGTATAGGAAAGATGTGTTTGGAGTAACTAAGAGCTTTTGATCTAGTGGTAATGGAACTCCAACTGGAGTGCCCGTCCTGGGTTCGAGTCGCTTTGGCCATCTTTCCGCCAATAATCGTGCGTGTCCGGATGGAAGGCCTCGTAGAGATTAGCCTAGCTTACGGCATGGGATTTCCCACAGATATAAAAAAAAAATGTGTCTGGAGTAAAACAACAAAATTAAATTATAACAAAGTAAAAAAATTATAACAGAGTAAAAAAAAAGAAGAAGAAGTGAAAGTCAATAAATGAACACATGGACCATCAGTAATTGATAGTTCCATTTTCAAAGGTGTCAACTCAAGCCCTAACTTTTATCAAAGAGAAAAACAAAATTTCTCCAGTTACTTTTAACTTTATCTTATTCTTTTTACACAGGTAATATTCTTTATTTGGAAACGATTACTGTCAACTTAATGATCGGGGGATCTTACAGAACATGATGTTTTTTGAGAAAAGAACATGATGTTTTTTGAGAAAAGAACATGATGTTTCATTTGTGTAAGGCTCCGAATCGTGACTGCGTGTTCAGCGGTGCGGGACAAGCGGTTTAACTAAGGTGCGGTTCTAACAGTTATAAAAACATATATACATATAATATATATAGAGATTTATGTTATTGTTAACTGCGGTGCGGGGCAGGAAGCGATTCACCTTTCGAAACCTAAAAAAGGACTGAACAATTATATCCTTTTTTGAACGACTTTTTTTTAACGACACTGAACAATTATAGCCAAACATCTGAATATTGCAAAGGAAATATTTATCTTTTTAAGTAGCTTAACAATAAAATAAAATAATTGGCGGTCCGGAAGATCAAAAATAATTTTACTCTGATATACATTTTTAATGGTTAATTGGATGAGGCCTCCCAAAATATTTACTAAAAATTGTCATAGTATTTTTCCATTTCGAAAAGGTTGGATTTGATCACACTTGATCTTCCATTTGACTTTTTTTCCGTTATGACACCTAAGGCCATCCACAACAAGGGATCCTTAGGGAGAATCCTTAGGGAAACATTAATTTTATAATAAGTGGATCCCATAAACAGTTAAGAATTTGATCCTTAAAATCCTTATTTAAAGATTAATCCTTACACTATTCGTGGACTCCACTGCCCACGTGGCGGCCCGCGAATGGTCAACTTTTTTTTTAAGAAAAAATCAAAAATATTCTTATATAATCCGAAATGACATTTTTTTTTCCATAATGATTTCCCCTAAGGATCCTTTGTTGTGGATGCCCTAAGAGCATCATTAAGCCTAGCACTCCTAATGAATTGCTTAATCAACTTTTTACTAATAAATGATTAAGCACTCCTCAAGCAGCACTTCTTCAACAGCTTAATTAAGCACCCCTCAAGCACCACTTCTTATTTTATTAGGATATTTTCTTATTTTGTTAAATCTAAAAATTATTAAGCACCCCATTTAAGTACCCCGGTTAATGGTGCTCAATTCCTTCGAGAAAAATTGTCAAAAACCATCAGATTCTGCAAATAGTTTGAGATATCTATCACATCCTTGAATAAGCAGTACTTCCATTGCCAAAAACACAATATCCATTGAGTTGTCTCAGAAAAAAAGTTATTAAGATAGAAAAGTCAAGGCTCAAGAGTTTACAAACCAAACGGTGTTGCAGAAATCATATCACCTCTTTTTAATCCCACAAGATTATGCTTTGAATCCGTGATTCATGAGTCTCTGCAGTAGTAACAGCAGTAGGATGAACTTGGTTATAGATACGCGCAATATAATCACATGTCTATCATACAAAAATCGAAAGTCAAGAAAGAGAATACTACACTTCACTCTGTATTTGTATCTACATTCTACGGGTTTACGGGTTGCCTAGATTGCAAGCTCAGGTTGTTTGAAAATTCACATATATTGTCTAATACAGTATGATTTTGACATATAAATATAGTGTTTACACTATACAACAATCAAGCTTATGTTCCAGTTATCTTCCATTAAAGGAATTTATTGTATTGTTCGGAAATGGACACAACATGTGTTAATTTAAGAGTTCCAATAGTAATAACACGTACTATATATTAAATGAAGCAAAGCGATTGCGTGAAGTTCGATCAATCACCCCCTCAAAATAGTTGTAAAGAAGCCAAGCAAGTTCGATTATTAAACAAATTTTAGGCCTCGGCTAGGCCCAAATTTTTTTTGTATATACTGTACATATAAATGTAGCTAGGGTTCCCGACTTCCTGAGTTTGTTTAGGAGGCAGAGTTAGTCATGGGAAAGAGACGGTCCCCGTATGGACGAGGGCGTTGTGTACCTATAAGGGTACGACCTTTCCCACGAAAGAGGTGTCCATTTATTTTTGATACTTATTAATTAATTTGTTAGCAGTAGATATAGATATGAATGGTGATGGTTCTTGTTTCCGCCCAGATTGGCCGAACTACGTGAACGCTCTCAAGCCTTGTTGGAGATCCAATCAGATAAGAGTCTGAAGGGAACTGATAAGGATCAGACCACTCTTGTCTCCGGAATTGATATTCAGGTTCTATAATTTACCCTTTCTTTTCTTTTTTTTGGTCGAGAAATTCATTAGTTTTTGATTATTAATACTATGATAAATATATAACAGGGAAAGTTGTCGTCTGATGTTGTTACTAGCACCTCCAAGCATCAGACGCCATCATCAAGGTGTCTTGTTTGTTTTTGATTATTCTCTCTATATAATTAAATTAAGTATTAGCTATGTATATGAATATTGGTGGTATTTGTTGTTCAAACTATGTATGGTTGTTGTTGCCTAGATTGGCTTCACAGTGTGGCATGAAGAAAACACTAGGCTCTGGATTAGTCTCGTTGCTACCTTGTTCTACCCGTAGGGAATTGGAAATAAACCAATCAGATAAGAGTTTAAAAGGATCTGATCAGGTTCAGACCACTCTTTTCTCTGGAATTGAGGTTCTTATGGAACATATCAAGAACAAGGATAAAGAGATTGAGCTCTTGAAGGCCGATAATGCTGATATCCGGGATGAGCTGCAGAAAAACCGGACCGAGCTACAGAAAAACCAGACTATCACCGAGTCGATAATGGAGAAGCTGAAGCACCATCTCGGAGTCAATTTCTAGTTATTTATATTAAGCATTTTAAATCAATATCCACCACCTAAATCAGCGACTGTGGCTTGGACATCGTTTGGAAAAAGAACAAATCATAGCGCGGTCCTAAAATTTAAAGGGTCATAAAAATTTCCAACTAAACATTTTATATGTTATAAACCAAATTAGATAAAAAGCAATTATGGAAAAAAACTAGAATATTATTTAACAACAGAAAATTATTAGTAGTAACCAATGAATGCACGTATCATGTGTTATTCAATTATTGTAGATTTCTTCTAGCTCAGTTAAGAAAAAAACTTATATATAAAATAATAAATAAATCGTAAATTTATGTTTGGACGTAAAAATCAAACATCATAGAAAAAAATAAGATCTAATAATTGTAAGTGACTAGTTTCAAATCTATTAAATTATTATAGGTAGTTTTATTTTCGATGATATTTAGTAGAAGGAAATCATATTATTTTGTTTTGCTAAGCAAAATATATAAAATTATAGTTAATTGTTTGGGCTAGATAGTAAATTATATTAAATTTTTATGTTATTAATATATTTGACATTTTGGCCTTCTGGTTTGGTTAAGTATTAAATAGAATCAGACCAAACATTTTGGGTTGATAAAAAATAACCAAATAGTTGGGACAATTTGGGTTTTTATTTGGTTTGAAATTAGGTTCGTTTTCTTTTTCCAAACTCAAACCATTCTTGTTGTGTAATATATATAAAAATGTAGCTAGGGTTTCAGAGTTGCACAGTTTTTTTAGGAGGCAGAGTTAGTCATGGGAAAGTGTCGCGGCATGGGACCAGGGCGTTGTGTACCCATGGGGATACCACGTCGCCGTCCTCGATTATATCGCACACGCAAACAAATTGAGCTCCGACGAAAGTTGCTCTCGTTGCCGCCCAGGCCCAGATTGGCCGAACCACGTGGAGGCTCTCAAGTCTCGTTGTTACCTTGTTATAAGCGTATCCAAATGGTCAAATCAGATAAGGGAACTGATCAGGGTGAGACCACTCTTGTCTCCGGAACTGATATTCAGGTTAAAATAATAATAATCTTCCTATTTCTTTTCTTTTTTTATTGGTCGAGATATTCATTTGTTTGATTATTAATTTATGTATGATATATAACAGGGAAAGTCGTCATCTGATGTTGCTACTAGCATCTCCAAGACTCAGACGCCATCATCAAGGTGTCTTGTTTTGTTTTTGATTAGTCTCTCCATATCTAATTAAGCAGTAGCTCTATGTATATATTGGTGGTATTTGTTGTTAACATTATGTATGGTTGTTGTTGCTAATGTTATACAGTTTGGTCCGGATGAAGAAAACACTAGGTTCTCAAGTCTCGTTGCTACGTTGTTCTGCCTGTATGCAAATAATCCTGTCTGATAAGAGTCTAAAGGGATCTTCTGATCAGTATCAGACCACTCTTGTCTCTGAAATTGATATTGATCAGGTTATATAATATATTTTTTTTGTTTGGTTTAGAAATTAATCTGATTATTAATTACGACAACATACATGTGTGATTATAACAGGAAAAGTTGTCGTCTGGTATTGTTACTAGCACCTCCAAGCCTCAATCGCCATCAAGGTGTCTGTTTTGATTATTGTCTGTATAATGTGTATATATGGATGGTAGTGGTTGTTGTTGTCGCTTACTTATGTTTTCTACATGACAGACTCAGCATAGCTAAGCAGCTCCTATCAAGTTCAAAGATGCGATTTGTCCACAAGCGCAAAGCTTTTCAAGACAAGAAGCTCGTGATGAGCAAGCCCAAACCGGTATAAACAACCTAAGTCACCACCACTACATATATTCCATCTCTTTCTTTGTAACTTTCTATGCTTGATTAGGACTTAAAAAATATTTTACTTAAGTCATACGTTAAGTTGATTTTGTGAAATCCTTGTCATGATAATGTGCCATTGTTATCCTTGTATAATAACTGATTTGGTCATTTCACTGATCCGCGGCGTTACAGAAAGATAAACAAAACATAAGTTGTGTTAAATGGGAAAGCTACACAAAACAAAATATGTCGTTGTGATCAAGAAAAAATATGTTGTTGTATAGCAAGATTATTGCTGGTTCCAAGACCTCTTATTCTAGTTCTGTGATGGCGTTGTTCACTCTTGTTGAGAGGACATTTATGTTGCATGATCTATACACTTCTCGTTATGCATGTGTTTGATGGCTTACATGCCAATGAGTTTGCTATAAGGATTCTGCAACCACTGGCTATTGGTTCCGGGAAGAATTATGTTGATGCACAAGAAATATATTGATGGTATTTGTTGTTCACATTATGTATGGTTGTTGTTGACCAGATTGGCGTCACAGTGTGGCATGAAGAGAACACTCGGCTCTGAAGTCTCGTTGCTACCTTTTTCTACCCTAGGGAATTGGAAATAAATCACTCAGATAAGAGTCTGAAGGGATATGAGCAGGATCAGACCAGTTTTGTCTCTAAAATCGAGGTTCTTATGGAACATATCAAGAACAGGGATAACGAAATTGAGCTCTTGAAAGCCGATAATGCTGATATATGGGCTTGCAGCAAAACTGAACTGAGCTCCAGGAAAACAAGACTATCCCCGAGTCAATAATGGAGAAGCTGAAGCAACATTTCGGAGTCAATTTCTAGTTTTTTAAAAGTATTTTAAATCTATATGTAGTATTAACAACCTTTTAACTAATTAAAATTATGTTATTTTAATTATTAAATCGAATCAAACCAAACATTTTGGGTTGATAAAAAATAACCAAATAGTTGGGGCAATTTGGTTTTTTATTTGGTTTGAAATTAGGTTCGCTTTTTCCAAACTCTAAACATTCTTGTTGTGTATACATATAAATGTAGCTAGGGTTTCCGACTTCCTCAGTTTGTTTAGGAGGCAGAGTTAGTCATGGGAAAGACTCGGAGCCGGTTTGGACGAGGGCGTTGTGTACCTTTTAAGGTACCACTTTCCCGTCCTCGATTCCTATCTCCCTCACTCTCACTCAATCAAATTGAGTTCCAACGAAAAAGGTGTCCGTATATTTTTGATACTTATTAATTAATTTGCTAGCAGTATATATTAGATCTATATGAATGATGATGGTTCTTGTTTCCGCCCAGATTGGCCGAACTTCGTGAACCCTCTCAAGCCTCGTTGGAGAACCAATCAGATAAGAGTCTGAATGGAACTGATGAGGATCAGACCACTCTTGTCTCCGGAATTGATATTCAGGTTCTATAATCTACCCTTTCTTTTCTTTTCTTTTTTTTTGGTAGAGAAATTCATTAGTTTGTTTATTAATCACTATGATATATATATATACAGGGAAAGTTGTCGTCTGATGTTGTTACTAGCACCTCCAAGCCTCAGACGCCATCATCAAGGTGTCTTGTTTGTAATTTGATTATTCTCTCTATATAATTAAATTTAAGTATTAGCTATGTATGTACATATTGGTGGTATTTGTTGTTCAAACTATGTATGGTTGTTGTTGCCTAGACTGGCTTCACCGTGTGGCATGAAGAAAACACTAGGCTCTGAATTCGTCTCGTTGCTACCTTGTTCTACCCGTAGGGAATTGGAAATAAACCAATCAGATAAGAGTTCTGATCAGGTTCAGACCACTCTTGTCTCTGGAATTGAGGTTCTTATGGAACATATCAAGAACAAGGATAAAGAGATTGAGCTCTTGAAGGCCGAAAATGCTGATATCCGGGCTGAGCTGCAGCAAAACCGGACTGAGCTCCAGAAAAACCGGACTATTTCCGAGTCGATAATGGAGAAGCTGAAGCACCATTTAGGAGTCAATTTCTAGTGTTTCTTTATTAATTATTTTAAATTTAGAACTTCTATGTATTATTAACAACCTTTTAAATTATGTTTTTAATTATTATTTGTGATTTTGCATTGGATGCTAATAGTAATAAATTTAATTAGCTAAACAGACATAGCACTGTGTATTACTTTTATTAATTAATTTTAATATTATTATATATTAATAAGTTAAATATTAAAAAATTATTTAAGTTTCCTCAAAAAAAAGGTGGCTGGGAATACTTAACGGACAGAGATAGACAGAAATTCCAGATGGATTAAAATGGTCGGGAACGGATATTTTATTTTCAGGTTATATTATAATCTACTCTCTTTTTTGGTTGAGATATTCATTATTTTGATTAATAACTACAACACATTTATATATAACGGGAAAACTGTCGTCTGATATTGTTACTAGCACCTCGATGCTTCAATCGCCATCAAGGTGTCTATTTGTTTTGATTATTCTCCCTGTAATGTGTAAAATATATGCATGGTGGTGGTTGTTGTCGCTCAGATTATGTTTTTACATGACTCAGCATAACAAGAAGAAGAAAAGGGCTTGATGATCAAGCGCAAAGCCATATCCACAACCTAACTATGGCTTGGCTTTTGATAAATGTATAAATTTATATTCATTTATTTAGGTTGAATGGTTAAAATTTTTACTTCACTAATGTAAAATTATTCAGCTAGTTTTATCACAAAAAAAAACTTAGGTTCGATTCGCTTTGTGGGAGATTATATACAATGTTTTGGTTTCCTGACAAAAGGTGAAACCACCTTTTAAAAAAAAAACTTTAATGATTTTAACCTAGAGAAAAAAACAAACCGAATAGTACACGGACATATGGTTTGGTTTATACTGATTTGGTACAATTTTGATAGCACCAAGTTGTCGTGGCTAAATCATATTAGATTATGTACATTGGTTGAGTTTATGTACATTTAATCGTGCATCCAAAAGATGTTATGACACTAGATTCTGTTGCTGAGAGGATTGGATCAAATACTCCGATGTTGTTATTATTAACCCAAATAAACTTTTTCTTCATCAAGATTGCAATGCTCAGCTGAAACCTCGAACTTCATCATTCTCGATGTTGCTTAAACCGTAAATCATCATATGACGTGAATAAGACACAACAACGAATCTTCACTATTAATTAACTTGTGACTGGTTCGAGTATCAACTCGTGAAGCAACACGACTAGAATGTCGCATCAGTAACGCTACTCGAAGGAGAACAATGAAATATTTGTGGTCTGATTGGTTTCCGCTACCATTTGCAAACCATGGTCATCACGAGCTTCCAGGGTTTGGACAACGGTTGTGTAAGATAACAAGAAGCTCGTGAGGATCAAGCGCAAAGCCATATCTACCACCAAAGTTAGCATCTAGGGCTTGGACAGCGGTTGGAAAAAGAAGGAACCGAGGCAGAGGTTTATGTGGTAGGTGGTCATTACTAAATCATTTCATTGTTCTCAAAACTATATATACTTCTATTAGACTTGATAGTTTTCTGCTTTTTAATTCCCATGTCAGCTCATGTCTTCGCATCTCGTCTAAACTTTATGACATCCCCTATATATTAAAGGAGAAACTTTTTTAAGTTATGACTTTCTATTCAGTGCTGAGGTGTCAGCTCCACAAGGCTTCTCACAAGCTCACATTAAAAAAACATAGGTCTTGCTAGAGAAAATTACATTTATTTGAGTATTCGACTTCCCTTGCCATAATTATTTGATTACATAATAACTTACCCGTCGGTGCATCCCGGATGTATTAAATAAGTCCACCCCCTTAACATATAACAATTAACTTTAACTATACTCTATATCATCAGCTCAAATAAAGGTGTTCTCTTTCTCTCATCTGTAATGGCTTTTTGACTAGGAAAATACTCCTGCCTAACTAAACCTATGATCACTAAAGACCTGTCTTTTCGTCGTAATTTCATCCGTATGAAAAATGCTCTACATGTTACCATCTGGTGAACTCCTACCCGATCATTCACTTACGAAATTATTATTTTAGTTCGACCATTATTAACGTAAACAAAATAATTATCAGTATTACATCGTTAGCAATTTTTTTCCTGACATGTTATACACCATCCGTCCAAAGTAATTTGATAAAGTTAAAATTTCTTTGTTTGCATATTATCAAAGCCTCTGGAACATCATTTTAAATCAGCTAAAATATGGTATTATATAATAAATGAAATATAATATATATATATATATATATATATATATATATATAACAGTGTCTTTAACGATTCATTTAAAAATATCTCTATTAGCCAATATATAAATATATATTTGATACATGGACATGTATTTGATACATGGACATTTTATATTCATTTAAAATCGGTTCATTAGCTCATATAATGTAAGCATAAGCATTAAATGTACTTGGAGATACGATTTTCATAACATTAATGGAGAAACCGTTTTTGTTAAAGTATACCCTAGGATATATCTGTTTTATATTCAACTATTGTACTTGGAGTATTGTCCAAGTATAAGTATTAATTAGTAAATGTATACAATATTAAATATCGGACATATATTAATTATATGGTTGTTAAAATTTGGTAACTTGTGCATATTGTATTGTCGACCAAGTAATATATATGTGTTGTTAATTTTTTTAAGGAAGCTCAATATACACAACTAATAACTGTTTCCTTAATATTAGAGACTAATAACTGTTTATTTTTAATATACCATAAAGCAATTTTTTGATATAGAAAGTTTTAGATCGTAAAAATATCTCTACCATCGACTATAAAAGAGGAGACCCATTGCTTGCTTTTCATTCATCGTTCCAATACCTCTCTAAAACCCAGTAATTCACCCTAGCAACTTTAAGACTTCTCTAATGGCCGGTGTTAACCCAGTTGCTGATCTGAAACCCTTCAAATCAATGTGGAAGATTAAGGTGAAGATCATACGCCTTTGGAAACAGTTTACTGCTGCTGGTGGTGAAACCATAGAGATGGTTCTTATTGATGCTTGCGTAAGTATTTTTATAATATGAGAATTTAATCGTTGTTAAAACAAAAACTTTGTGTCTTCAATATATTTTTAACGTATTCATTACGTCGTGTATACTTTTTTAGGGTGATAAGATTCATGCAAGTGTGAAGAAAGAATTGCTTAACCAGTTTGATCCCTTACTTGCTGAAGGCGTAACAAGGATGATGATCAACTTCTCACTCAATCACTCTTGTGGTTCGTACAGAACAGCAAATCATCCTTACAAGATAAGTTTCCTTCAGACTACCCGTGTCCGAATCTGTGAGGATTTTCCAAGAGCTGTTAATGGGTTTCAACCTGTTAATTACCGGGAGCTTCTTGATGGTACCCTCAACCCGGATTATTTGGTTGGTAAGTAGATAGTTCTATCATTATATATTGAAGCTAATTTTTATGATGGTAACCCGAAATTTATCTTTCTGCAGATGTCATAGGCCAGGTTGTGGAAGTAAGCCATGTTGACGTGGTTCAAGTGAATGGAAAAGATACACAGAAGATTACCTTGGAACTACGTGATCTTGAGTAAGACTGAATACAATATTTTGTCCTTATGTTGACTGTGTACAATATTTTGTCCTAATGCCTGTGAATATTACAAATTTTTTTGTAGGGATGTTCGTCTTCCACTTGTGTTGTGGGGAAGATTTGCTTCTGATGTCAGTAATGCTATGCAGACCCGAAGTGATGACTCTCTAATTTGTGTGTTGAGGTTTGGGAAGATAAAAGTTTGGAAAGGTAAATATATTACTGACATGATTTAGTTTCGTCACTGCTATGTTTATGATTTATCTTTTTAACTCTTTAAAATGGAACTTCTTGCAGATGATCGTAGCATTTCAAATGCTTATAATGTGTCAGATGTCTGTTTGAATCCATGCATGGCTGAGGTTGAAGAGTTTAAATCCGCGTAAGTAGCAAAATTTGATTTAGTTTTTGATAAGACCTATCACCATGTCTCTTAAAACTTTATTGACTACTGCTTTTGATAGGTTACCGAAGGATGAACTCTGTTTGGCTATTGTGGAGACAAAGCCAGCCGGTCAAGTCACTGGTGTTTCAGACAAGGACGATTTTTTTGTCCACACCCCAAGGAAGACCATTGCTGACTTGACTGAATGTAGACATGTATGTATTTATTTTAGATATGATTGTTACATTAGTTTTAAACTAAATGCTCAGTTAACTTTACTATGCAACTTTTTTCGTTATAGGTGGAGAAGTGTATTGTCATGTGCACAATTGCAGCTATTGATGGTGATATGGGCTGGTATTATTTGAGTTGCAAAGTGTGTTCAAAGAAGGTTGTGCAAGTGCCGAATAACAATCTTGACGATGGAGAAGATGACAAGGACTTAATGTTCAGTTACTACTGCACCAAATGCAAATGTCACAATCCTAAACTTCTCCCAAGGTGTACCTCTAGCAAAATATTGGTTCCTTTACTATATTGTTTCTCTATATCTATATTTACTCTTGAGTATTTTCGTTATATGTAGGTACAAGTTGCATTTGGTTGTGCTTGACAATACTGGAAATTCAAAATTCCTTTTATTTGACAACCTTGCTATCCAGTTGCTTCATCAACCTTGCATTGAGATTACTGGACCTGTTGGTGATGAGGTTCGTAGTGCCCATTTAGGTTATTGTTTTTTTACAAATTTTCTATGTTCTACATTGTTCACAGGCCTGATATTTCTTTTTATCTTAATGTTTTGTAGATGCTTGGGCCGGAATTTATACCTCTCGAACTCCAAAACTTAGTAGGTAAGACATACCTATTTAAGATTCAAATTGAAAGAGAGAACTATGTCTACAAGCAGGACACCTACAAAGTGTTGAAGATTGTCACCAACCTTCAAATGATTTCAGAATTTGATGTGCCATTGACCCCAAAGGTATTTCTACGGATGTTACTAGAAATATTGCTGATCTTGTGTAATAGCATAATTGTTCTACATTGAGCTGACATCTTTTTTCTTTAGGATCCAAGCCTTTGTTTACCTCCTTCAAGCTCTGCCCTTTCAGAGGCACCAGAGGTATGATCATCTTCCTTTATCTAATAGCATTGTAAACAGTTTATTGATTCTGACAAAATGAAACACTATTTCTGTTTTTTGACCAGGGATCGCTCATGTTGTCTGGTGGTTCATCAGATGAAGTAAATACAACTGAGCTTACTCCAGCTAAAAGGAGAGTTTCAACAGTTGTCAACTTGAACGAAGAGTTTGATCGGAATTCGACAACCAAAACTTCCTGCACGGTCCAAGTTAAGAAGGAGAAGAATGAGAAAAGTGGCTAGGAGTACTCACGAGGAGAAGTTTTTAGAGGCCTTCAGTTTTATTGTTCTTGGTTTTTTTAACTTTTAATAGTTTTTTCTACAATTAAGTTGTTTTTAAAAGTGGTATAGATGAGTGTAACACTAAGGAGTTTTGTTTCTTTGTCACAATTCATCTAAGCTATAGCAAACTTGAACCGGGAAATGGGCATTTTAATCCCCAACTATTTGTAATCGGCAGTTTTAATACCCAAGTATTGGTCGCGTAGAATTATTCCCCAACTAATAGTTGACTGTGCGAAACTATGATCGACATAGTCAACCGTTAACTGGTCGCGCAGAATTATTCCCCAACTAATAGTTGACTGTGCAAAATTATGATCGACATAGTCAACCGTTAACTAGTTAACGGAAAGATGACGGTTTCTGTCAACTCTTTAACGGTTGACTATCATGATCATAATTTCGCGCAGTCAACTATTAGTTGGGGAATAAATCTGCACATATGATACTTGAGTATTTAATTTGCCGATTAAAAATACTTGAGGAATCAAAAAAATCTATTATTGTAAATAAAATCATAATTAAAAAAAATTCAAGTTAGATATAACCAATATATGATATTTTTACTTTTAGAAGGTGATTTTGAACTTTTACATTTACTTGTATAAGAATATAAATAATTATAGTTTCATTGTATTATTGATATACTTCATCTCTCTAAAATAACTTAAAATCTCATATATTGGTTAAATCTAATTTGAAATCTTTTATATTATGAAATATTTTAATTTGCCGATTGAAAATACTTGAAGAATTAAAAAAAATCTATTTTTGTAAAATAAAATCATAATTTAAAAAAATTTAAGTTAGATATACCTAACATATGAGATTTTTACTTTTAGAAGAAATTTTTTGAACTATTACATTTACTTGTATAAGAATATAATTATTGAATTGGGTAGTGGAATATAGTCAATCTGATGGTTGCAATTGTTAGTTTTGGCTGTAGTAAAAGTTCAAATTTTTTCCTTTTAAAAGTAAAAACTCACATATTGGTTATATCTAACTTAATTTTTTTAATTATGATTTATTTTACTAAATAGATTATTCAAGTATTTTAAATCGACAAATTAAAAGATTTCATAATTTAAAAGCTTTCAAGTTAGATATAACCATATATATAAGATATTACGTGATTTTACAGACATAAAGTACAGAAATAATACAATGCAACTATAATTATTTATATTCTTATACAAGTAAATGTAAAAGTTCAAAATTTCTTTCTAAAATAAAAATCTCATATATTAGTTATAGGAGCTAACATGATTTTTTTTTTCTAAATTATGATTTTATTTTTACAAAATAGATTTTTGTTTTTTAATTCCTAAAGTATTTTCAATCGGCAAATTAAATACTCAAGTATCATATGCGCATAATTCTTCCCCAACTAATAGTTGACTGCGCGAAATTATGATTATAATAGTTAACCGTTAAAGAGTTGACGGAAACCGGCATCTTTCCGTTAGCTAGTTAACGGTTGACTATGTCGATCATAATTTCGCGCAGTCAACTATTAGTTGGGGAATAATTCTGCGCGACCAATACTTGGGTATTAAAACTGCAGATTACAAATAGTTCGGGATTAAAATGCCCATTTTCCCAAACTTCAACTGAAATAGAGAAATGGAAAAAAGAAAGAAAATAAACAAATGTGGGTATTAAACAAATGATAGGCCCAAATGTATGGGGGTAGAATGGGAATCAAAGAATATAAACCTGGGAATAGGCCCAAAGTTTTGTGTATATATATATATATGAATGTAGCTAGGGATTTCGACTTGTTAAGTTTGTTTAGGAGGCAGAGTTAGTCATGGGAAAGTGTCGTGGCATGGGAGTAGGAATTTGTGTACCCAGGAGACGACGACGTCACCTTCCTCTAATCGGACCTATTCCATTCCGAAAAAGAGGACGACCAATGAGGTGTCTGTTTATTTTTGATACTGATTAATGAACTAGCAGTATATATATAGATCTAAATGAAAATGGTGATGGTTCATGTTTCACCAGTTTTGCCGCAATACGTCGCATGAATAAAAAACTAGCCTCTAAAGTATCGTTACCGATCCAGTCAGATAAGAGTCTAAAGGGATCTGATCAGGATCAGACCACTCTTGTCTCCGAAATTGATATTCAGGTTATATAAACTACATTTTGTTGAGAATTAATTTCATTAAATTTGATTATTAATAACGACAGTATATATGCATGACTATAGCAGGAAAAGTTGTCGTCTGGTATTGTTACTAGCAAATCCAAGCCTCAATCGCCATCAAGGTGTTTTGACTATTCTCTCTCTCTTTAATGTGTATATATGAATGTATTATCTACTAAGCAGTAGCTATGGATAGAGGTAGTCGTTATTGTCGTTCACATTATGTTGTTGTTGTTGTTCACATTGTGTTGAATGTTTCTTACATTGACTGATCAGTATAGCTAAGCAGCTCCGATCAAGTTCAAAGATGCGATTACTCCAAAAGAAGCTCATGATGATAAAGAAGAAGAAGCTCATGATGATCAAGCGCAAAGCCATATCCACCGCCTCACTATAGCTTTGGCCAGCTGTTTTGGTGATTGTGCAAAAGAATCATGTTTTTTTTTAATTATTAGTAAACATAATGTAAGAAACATTCAAAATGATGTATTTTCACAAAGATACATTTTCTAGAAAAAACTTTTGTTTCAAAATGATGTATTTTTATATTTCCAATGCAAATTGTTAACTTCAAAAACATTAATTACATTTCTTAAAATTTTATTGTAAATATATAATGGGTTTATACATGTAGTTAGGGTTTCCGACTTCCCCAAATTTTGTTAAGGTGGCACAGTTAGTCATGCGGAAGATTCGTCCTGACTCCTGAGAAGGCAAAAAAGCCTATGTTAATTATCATTAAAATGAAAATGAGTTATATATTTAAAAAGATTTGAAAAACAACAACAAAAAGCTTAAATGATGAGATAGAAGATCAGATCACACTAGACAGTATGCTTGAGCCATACTTGCATGAGACCACCAAAGTTGCTGGGATTCTTCCTAGCTAGGATTGTGTTCTTGAGAAGCCAGACAAGTTTTGACAATGCGCATGTCTCAAGCAGCTAGATGACAGCGTGTTGGTAATCTATCAATCTATAAAACTCTATGCATTTAAAAGGCCTTTGTAATGGCTTGAAATGTAAAAAAAAAAAAGAATTTAATTGAGCTAGTTATATGGTCGATGGCAGCTCACAATCTACACCAGTTCTAAAGAAGTGCCAGCTGCTTTCAATAGGTTGTTGTACAGAGGGGTCGGACAAAATGGCATAAAGAAAAGAGTAGGCTTTAAAGCTTCCCTGCGAGCTTCCTCGTTTACAGACAGAACCGTGCATCCAAGAGATGTTATGACACTAGATTCTGTTGCGGAGATGATTGGATCAAATACTTCTATGTTGTTGCCAACCCAATCAAACTATACTTCTATGTTGTTGCCAACCCAATCAAACTCTCTCTTCATCAAGATTGCAATGCTCAGCTGAAGCCTTGATTTTTCACGAGACTCGATGCTGCCTAAACCGTAAATCACCATCTGCAGCTGCGTTTCGGAGCCTAACATGTGGTGAATGTGGCCTGACACCTCAGAAGACTTGAGCTGTTTTAAGAATGATTTGTAAAACGCTGAGCTCTCGAGTTTCCTCATAGAGATTTCCATTTTGATAAACAGTTTCTTTCTCTGATATTTTCAACTGTTTTGCTCCTAGTGATACTTTCTGAATGGAACACTATCACAATTATCTAAAGCAAGCAGATATATTAGCTTAACAAATAACCGAACTGGACCATCTAAATATATGTTCAATTGAACCGTGATCTAAACCGGCTAATAGACTCTAAACTTTTAAAGACTATAAATGAGATGGAATCTTTCCCTTGAGCTGGTGCCCCTACTTATTCATCTCTTCTACTTGAGACATGGTCACATGGCATACAGGTTCATTCACTAAAATCATATGAAAGTTCACCGCTTTTTGTAGATAATAGGTCAATACTATCTAATTCCCATGTAACCTCATGTCTTAGAGCATCCGTAAGAGTCTTTAGAAAAAGTATTTTTTAATTATTTTTAATTATTATTTATTTTCAAATTAAAAAATATATTAACCAGTTAGGGTAGTCACGTATCGTGGGGACCCGTAAATAATGCAAAAATTCACTAAATTAATACAGTAGAAACCTCTATAAATTAATACTCGATAAATTAATATACACTAAATATCTCTATAATTTAATATAATTTTCTAATCTCAAATTGAGTTTTTGGTTTAATTAATATATCTATAAATTAATATCTCTCTAAATTAATAAAAAATAAAATTTTGGTGTAGTCCCACCATTATTAATTTATAGAGGTTTCACTGTATTAAAGATTTAATTTTTAACTTTTTAATTTATTTAATTATTTTTTCCTAAATACTCCTTCTTAAGGATTACCACTGCGGGTGCTCTTAGCATCTCTTCTAGACTTTATGGCTGAAAAAGTCATAATCGATATTACTTTATTTATTTAAGTATTGAAAGGTCTTTGTCATGACTTTAAAAAACAAACCATTAATTTATATGGCCGATGGCAACTCAAAATCTACACCAGTTTTGAAAAAATGCCAGCTTAAATTACAGAATGCAGCATAGCAAACACCTTCTTTTCCAGTCTTAATAGCAAACTCGGTCGTTATTCTTTGTGCAGCTTTAATTCCTTTGCTAAAATCGATAAAATTTGGCTATCGAACCATTTCTCTCTATACCACTGAAAGCTGTTCCCTAACAATGCAATTTTGGACAATCGATCCATTCTCCAGTTTGCTTCCAATAGGTTTCTGTACAGATCGGGATAACAGTGTGGCATGAAAAAAAGAGTAGGTTTTAAAGCTTCCCTGCGAGCTTCCTCGTTTACAGACAGAACCGTGCAACCAAGAGATGTTATGACACTAGATTCTGTTGCGGAGATGATTGGATCAAATACTTCAATGTTGTTACCAACCCAATCAAACTCTCTCTTCATCAAGATTGCAATGCTCAGCTGAAACCTCGGAATATCCTCGGACTCGATGCTGCCTAAACCGTAAATCACCATCTGCAGCTGCGTTTCAGAGCCTAACATGATTTGATTGTGGCCTGACACCTCTGGAGACTTGAGCTGTTTCAAGAATGACTTGTAAAACGCGGAGCTCTCGAGTTTCTTCATAGAGATTTCCATTTGTTGCTTCAGTCTCTCTTCCCTCTGAGGATCGATTTCAAGATTATTCCCTTCTTTTTCTTGACCGGTAAGTTTTGGTTTCTTTCTTGCATGTCCTTCTTCTGTCCACTCACCATCACTATGTTTTGATATGTCTTCCTCTACTTGCTTCATCTTTGCTATTTGTTCAGCTTTGCTTTCTTTTGCAGCTCCTTTTTTCGTATCTACCTCCTTGTTCTTCTGTAGGTTTTTTTTTGTTAGGTTTTAAATCTTTTTTTAGTGCTTAAACTTCGGATGAAATCAAACACCAAAACTTGTTTTTATTCACGTCTAATCCAGAAAAGTGTTTTGAAGAACAAAAACAAATATCACAAGCCAATGATTAAAACAGAACCCACACACTTGTCTCTCTCTCTCTCTCTCGTTGTTCGTTGCCTTTTCCGATGATTATTAGCTTCACTTATGGCCTCCTTTTGTAATAAATAGATCACATATTCCTTTTCCTCTATTAATAACGTCATATGCTTTCCTAAACTCAATTAACTTAAGCAATATCTTTGACCGACGTTGATCAGAAAAGGAAACTAATGAGTTTGTTTCCATTTTTCTTTGAAGCAGTATTTATTTTGCGCTGGGAGTGTTAGAGTTGGTCCAATAAACAAATTCTTAGGCCCATGTTTGTGAAGACAAATGCCCATGTTACTCACAATCTTCCACCTTGGGAGGTGTCTTCACGATCCTTTCTCGATGGCAATTCTGATAAGATTTTTGGCCACCTCCATTGTTCTTACTAACTTTTTTCTGTTCAACTTTCTGGTAAAGCTATTAGCTTACATGTTTAAATTGTTGGTACTTGGTTGTGATGTTTAAACTTATCTGGTGATTTATTTCTTCTTTTGCCAACCTAGATACTCGTCTCCCTTTAGTTCTCCTTGGTGATGACTCTCTGCCTTAGGAACTCTTTAAGACGTTCTCTCCTTTAAAGCTATTCTGCATGCTTCTCCTTCAAACCAGAGATATTGTCTCCCTTCAGCTACTTGAGCTGTTTAAGACTGTTTTGTTTACCATAAACTTGTTCCGCATCTGATGGTTCAGAATTTTGAGTGATTTTTCTTGTGTTTCAGCTGCTCCACCTTGAGCTAAAACCTTTGCCTCACATCTATCCTCACATGTAATTTTTTAATTATCAATATAACACTGAAACTGACTTGTTTTTTCTTTGTCTCTGGAAGCTTGAGAGAGCTTTGATAATGAGCGACTTCCTTCATAGCCGGAATCCCAGCGAACCTGAAGCTCATGTCCATGTAGTGCTTCAATTAGAAAATATGCTGGATTTTGATTGGAATGATTGATATCATTATATTTTCTTTGATTCTTATCTCTAAAGATATCCTCTCCCAATGTATGTGACACTTTTCTCACAACTTCATTCTTAAGTTGTATGTCTAGTACTCTCCTCTTTTCCAGGCGTTTTCCAGTTCCCCTCCTGAGCTTTAGATTTATGTAGTGGTGAACTTAATTAATAAATTTCATGAATTGTATTATTAGGTTAACACAAATAAATTCACAAGCTAAAATTTTGACCTCTTAAGAAATTGTAAACCATATATCAATATTCATAAAGAAAAAACAATGATTGAAATTTATATGGGACATAATCTAAAATTTTTTTAACAATGAATTGTATTGTTGAAATACCAGAAAACAGAGAAAATCAACTCCAAAAATATAGCATGGTTCTTCACAAGAGGTTTAAGCAAATAGCAAAAAAGATCATGGTTCTTCACCAAAAGGTCTAAGCGATAAAACAATAAAAAGACCAATGTGATAACGATAGCATACACTGTCTATAAGTGAGTTTTGCTGTTGCATCATTCAAATTTTCTATGAAGCTACAAACCGTTTGTGGTTAAGAACTATTTCATCTCTGGCTTTATTTTTTTCATTCATTATCTTGGATAAATATTGAAAATAACATCAAAATTTCCAATGTGCTTTAATAGTTCAAACATTAACTCATGATGAAAAAACATTATTGAACACACAAGTATATAGATGTTCAAGGTAAAAAAAATATTTATTAAACAAGAAAATCATATGCGTATGAACTTGCTCCCATGTAAGTTGGACTTATAAATTTATGTTAACCAACTTTAGATCGGTGAAACAACTAATTTCTCATAGTTTCACATAAACTAACATTAACATATAATTGATATGACTTTCTCTTAGCATGCGTCTCAAATACAACGAAATAATCCAAGTAAGTTTCATAAATTGTGAATCCTCCAAAGATTCAAAAGTATATGAAAACGCCATGCTTCCACAGGCCATGTTTCCACCGGTATTCATCATAATAAATTTGAAAAACTGTATACAATGTGTATTTTTGTATTTGAAAGAGAGATATGGTTTTATTACGCTAATGAACATAAAAACAAACAATCAATATACACAATTAAAAATATGGAACTAAACGAGTATGTTTAACGTACCTTCTTCTGTGAATGGCTTTGAAAACATATCAATCCTCATATTTTCGAATGGAAAGTGAATTGAATTGACTATCCAAAAATGACTTAATACAAAATAAAAATACATATAATAAACAAAAAACTAACATAGGTCAAAAAATAGTGCAGTCGTTTTTTTAACTTGGCTAAATAGTTTATTTTGAGACTTATCTTTTAACTCGATAGTTTTTTGATGTAGAAAACCATGAATTGGTATTCTTGCTTCCTACTTCTTTGGTAATTAGTGCAAATTTATAACCATTTCATGAAGAGTAAAGATTGATATCTTGTATATTTGTAAGGTTTTAGCATTCATTTTTAGTTCTCATATTGATCATTTGGATGCATTTAGAGTACATTTAGGTTGCATTGCATTACATATTTCTATATTAGGTGTTGGAGATAATTGTTGGTGAGTTTGAAGACTTTTGAGAGGTTTTGAGTCAAGAATGGTGAAAGATAAATACATATGAAGGTCTTAAAGATATCTCTTGAAGCTAATCTTTTGAGAAGATATGGGAAATTGAGTTAGCTTTCCAATGGAAGTGGTTTCAAGTCATTTGGAGCTGTATTGAAGAAGTTATGATGAATTTATTGGAAGCATATCAATCCTGCCGCAAAACCGCGGGGCAAAAGGAGCGGGCAAACGCAGGCCGCGTTTTTCGACCCGAGAGGTTGAACGAGACAGACCAGGGAGCAGCAAAAGGAGCGGGCAAACGCAGGCCGCGTTTTCTTGCCCGAGACCAACTCCTCCACTTGTTTTCTTGGGTCAAACCCGGGTTTGTCGAGTTGACCCGGTTTTAGTTTAAGCTACTATAAATACATTCTAGACCTAAAACAAAAGGATATCTTGTTTTCATCTCTAAACAAAAAAAACATATTGGGAGAGAAAGCTTGATCATTTTAATATATTTGCTTGAGTAATTTGAGTTTTATTCTTTTGTCTATCATGATTAGTCTTAAATCTCATATGGGTTTAAGGTTAAGAATGATGATTAGTGAGTAGATTCTCTTTGAGCTTGTGG